>JAOTRH010445463.1:0-31789 GCA_034768845.1 Heliamphora exappendiculata
AAATTAATAAATTTACTATAAACGAATAAGTTTATAATTTACAATTTGTAGTTTAATAATTAATAAGATAATAAAGTTATATTTATATAATATAATAAAGTAGTAACTAGTTATAATTTAACTTAAAAACTTATTATTATAATTTTAATGCATTAGTTTATAATATAAAAACTAATAAATTTTAAGTTTATAATATAATATAGCAAACTTTAAGCTTATAGTCTAATATAATAAACTTTAAGTTTATAATTTTTAAGTTAATATATTAACTACTACTAATAAAATAGTAACTAACTTTATATTATAAATTTATAAACTAAATAACTATAAAAATAATAAAAATATAAATTAAACAAAAAAAACCTTAAAAAATATCAAGGCCCACCGAAAGTCTACCCAAAAGCTTGGGCCTGAGGTCCGAGGCTGTAACCCAAGCCCGAGCCTTTTACCCCTAGAGCTTAGGCCGACCCTCAGGCAAAAAAGTCTTGTTCGACCAAATTCGAAGATTTGGCAAGAGCTCAGCGGGCTCAGACCCGGGTCGTGCTAGGCCAAAATTACACCCCTAATTATTATTTGTTAGTAACTATCAATAGTTTTTTTTAGTAGCCTCTATATGTAATATTTAAAATTTTCTAATATAATACAATTATTTATTATAAGTTTATATTTTATAAACTCACTTATGATTCAAAATAAAGAAATTTAAAAATTAGTTCTTTTTTAAACCTCGTAAGAGTTTTAGTCCTACTATCTTTATTTTAGTAGTTTTATTCCCATAATAAATTTTGATAAAATTTAATGACTGATTTACCCTTATTTATAATATTTGATTTTTTTCTATCATATTTGAATTATGAATTTGAGAAAATTTGACACTACATACATTTACACTTATATTATTCACACTTATAGTGTAACACTAGCCGCCATTGCCTTCTCCTTCCCTTTACTTCTCCAAATCCTAGCTGTTGTCCTTGGACCACTGCTGCCTTCACATCACCGTTGTCGCTCCTCTTTCTCATCTTCCTCGCCACTACCGTCAACCTCGATCTCGACTTCTTCCTGCTCGTTGTTGTGCAGAACCAAAGCCACTACGGAGATAGCTAAATCATCCAAAGCCACGGTGTGTAGAACCTCGACCTCATTTTGATTGCTGTTTTCATCCTTCGTCGCAGTCATCCTCGACGTTGTCGTCGTCAACCATATTTATTTTAGTTCTACCGTCTTTATGTTAGTAGTTTTAGTCCTATCATAAATCAAGATAGAATTTTATAACTAATTTACCCTTATATAAAATATTTGATTTTTATTTTTACCATCTTTGAATTTTGAATTTGAGAAAATTTAGCACTATATATATTTACACTTTATTATCTATACTTACAGCATAACCCTAGCCACTATTACCTTCTCCTTCCATTCCCTTCTCCAAACCCTAACCGATGTTCCTGGACCACCATCACTTTCACATCACTGCCATTGCTCTTCCTTCTCATCCTTCCAGCCACCGCTACTAACCTCGACTTCCGCCTCCTCACCGGTGTGCAAAACCAAAGCCATGGCAGAGATGGTGGAATCTTCCAAAGCCATGGTGTGTAGAACCTCGACCTTCTTTTAATCGCCGTCTTCATCTTCCACTGTCGTCTTCATCCTCTGCTATAGTCTTCCTCGACATCGCCGTCGTTCTCCCTCGCCACTGTGATCATCATTCATCGCCGTTGCCATTAGCATCTCTTGCCGTCGTCAACTCCAACATCGCCGATGTATGTATTAGTTGTATTTGAGCTGCATGAACACTATAAATACAAGATAAAGTCCAACTGATACATGTATTAGTTATGTTTGAGCTGCAACATTACTAAAAATACAAAGCAGGGTTATAAAAGTATCTTGACTAATACATGTATCAGTTACGTATGGGGAATAGGATCTTTAAAAATGCACTGCAGAGTTCGACCGATACATGTATCAGTTAGTCAGGGATGATGACGGCAACGACAAGGGAGGACGACGGTGACATCGGGGTTGACGATGGTGACGTTGAGAATGTAGACGGCGATGCCCTGACGATAATGACTATAGTGACGGCAAATGAGGATGAAGACAGTGAAAAAGTTAGGATTGCTGTGATTACGGTGCGAGATTTTAAGAGAAACTTTTGGAGCGGGATTTTTGAACAAATTACTCCTTTCCGTCAACTGAAAGCTTTATTCGACATTTAAGATTTGGAAGGAAAGTGAATGATTTGAAAGAAAAAAGTTAGTTAGAATGTTATTTGGATTATATTTTAGAAGGGGAAAAAAATAGATGTAAGGGAAGTGTGGGAAAATTATTCACTTTTAAGAGATTTTCTATCCCTCCACAATTGAAAAAAAACGGAGGGAGAATGGAGGGATAGATACGACTATTTTTATAATGTCAATTATAGCATTTTATTGGAAAATAGATCACATGCTTCGAACTGTTATCTCACGAGTTTCTTTTAATAATTTTTGAGACTTTTATACCTTCAAAATATTCTCCATGAAATTTGATATCATTTAATACTCAACTGATTAGATTTCCACCGTTATAGCACTTGTTAAAAAATATTTATGGAGACTTTTTCATCCCATTTAATTTCAATTCTAAGATATTTTATGATTTTATGTTTGTTTCAGCATATTATGGTAATATAATATAATTAAAAATGGAATGCTTTATATGGCAGGTTGAATTTTAAATTTTATGGTAATAAATGATCTTAAATATATGGGATTATATTGTATTATATTCTCAGCCAAAATTATTTCTATTATATAGATTTTAAAAATATATTGTATTGTACCATCCATTACACAAATTTTTGGGTTACAAGTTCTGGAGTGAAACTACTTTTAGAAAATATCAAATTTTGCTTATATGAGAAAATAAGAGCATATTTTTTTTGCCTCAAGAAAATGTGAATATATACTCATTCTGTTTATCATAATTTTTTTTATCATGTTAACATATTCTTACTTTTAAGCAAGTTGTCTTATCATATTTTCACAAGTTATCGACGTATAAAAAAATATGAACATATACTCATTCTGTGTATCACAATTTATTTTATCATGTTAACATAATTTCACTTTTAATCTTACTTGTTTTATCACGTTAACATATTTTCATTTCTAAGCAAGTTGTCTTACCATGTTATCATATTCTCACAAATTGTTAGTATATTCACATACTTCAAAAGTTGCATTTTATCAAATAGAATAACCTTATTAATATTTTTATTTTTGATAAAATAATTTCTATTTTTGACTTAATTTTTTTTCCTGTATAGTTGCAATTTAACTTTCCACCAATCATCTGAATTACAAAATATAGAATTTATAATGCAAACAAGACCATAATATGACTAGCAAAAATAGATAATTTATAATGCAAATAAGTCTACGAAACACTTATTTCATGAAGTGCTATTTCCTACAATATACAACCCTTCATATAAGCAAGATTTGATATTGTCTGAAAATGATTTCGCTCCAGAATTTATAACCCAAAAATTTATGTAATGAAACGATGTAATACAATATATTTTCAAAATATGTGTAATGAAAATAGTTTTGGGTAAGAATGTAATACAATTAGAGACCTTTATTACCATAAATTTGAAAATTATCTTTCCATATAAAGCATTTTATTTTTAGTTATATTATTTTATCATAACATGTTGAAACAAACATAAAATCATGAGATATCTTGGAATTGAAATTAAATGGGATGATAACGTTTTCATAAATAATCCTTAACATGTACTATAACGTTGGAAATAAAATCAGCCGAATATTAAATGATATCAAATTTCATAGAGAATATTTTGAGGATATAAAAATCTAAAAAATTATTAAAATAGCATCGTGGGATAATAGTTCAGAGGATGGGATATATCCTCAAATAAGTTGCCAAAATAGGACTCTAGGCTAATTAACCCATAATTTAAACTAATAAGAAATGGTTATAAAAGTAAATAAGTATTAAACACCTCACTTTCCTTTAGTTTTATCCAATTTTTTATTGGGATTAGTTCTATCTCAATTTTAATTTTTAAAAATACCCTTAAATTACAATTTCAAAAGATTTTATTAACCAAATTTCTTTCTAAATGAGAATAAAAAATTTTATTCCAAAAATTCCTTCTAAAATCTCGCGTTGCAATCACCACAACCCTAGCTCCGTAGCCGTCATCGCCATCATGGAGCCGTTGTTATCGCCGTCGTCCTCCCTTGCCATTATGGTTATCGTTCACCGCAGCAACATAATCCCAACTGATACATGTATCAATTTTCTCCCTGCTGTGAATTTTCATATTCCTCAAACACAAACTCAATAGATACATATATCAATTGCCACCCTGCAATGAATTTTGCATGTTGCAACACAAACTCAGTTATACATGTATCACTTGTCGCATTGCATTGAACTTTTATTGATCCTGCAACACAAACTCAATTAGATATGTTAAGATGTAACTAATAAAATTATCGGTTAAGATTCGTCTCTTTGCTTAACCCCACGTAGAAAACCCCAGTCCTCAAAATCCTAGGGGTGACAACGATCAACAAAGTCGACGAGTGAAGATGGCGGAGATGAGGATGATGGCGAGGGATGACGATGCTTTTCTCTCTCTTACCTCTCGTTTGCTGCCTTGCTTGACCCATATATGAAACCATAAGCCTAAAAAACCCTAGAGGTAACGACGGTGACAAAGTCGGCAAAGGAGAACAACGGTGATGGAAGACGATGACGGAGGGGCAGGCATGCGATAATGGAGAAGGACGAGATGGTGGTGGGGAGGGCACCATAGATGAACGCAAAATCCCACAAATCTGTTACATGCTAAAAATGCAGAGATATGATTTTAAATTTTTATACTCAAGGAAAAGTTATCCACTTACTTAGAAAATTCACATATATCACGCCCCCATGATACACACACTCACACACACACACACACGCACACACACACACACACTATATATATATATACAACCAAATTAAATAGGGGTTATTAATTCTGCCATTTTGTTAATTTTAAAGAAAATACTAAATGTAACAAAAAAATATGACGGGACTAAAACTCTTAAAACACTTACAAATAGAGCTAAAACTCAAATAATCATATTAATTATTACTAAACAAACAAAATGAAGGAAATAACACTTGTTTCTCTCTTGAATAACCAAACAGAAAGAGAACTCATCATTTTTCTTCTCTCTTTTTTCTCATAATTAACACTTCTTTCATTCTCTTTGAAGAAACTAGAATCCCAAAAAATAATAATAGTGCATACAAATCGAATCAAACACGAAGCAGAATAAAGAACAACATAATAAAAAAATTTCTTCTGCCACGATTCGTCTGAACAAACGCAAAGGGCATCCGGACGGAACCCATACGAGAAAACCCTAGTTTTTTTCGAACCCTAAAAACTAAAACTTGGTACTCTTTCAAAGCTGAATAGGGATTATACCTGCGTGATCCCTCTGGTTTGATCACGTTTCAGCACTTGAAAGATTAAAGTTTTAAGATCATCGCGGCGAATCGATAATCTTGTCTGTAACGCTTCGATCCCGTTTTAGTATAATTCGAATATGTTTTTGAAACCAAACCAATATGAAAATCCTTTCTTTGAAAGCTGTTCCTTTGAACAACCCATTTATGGCTAAAAATTCATTTTTGAGAAACTTGACTTAAAATAATTTTTGATGGTGAAACACAGCGGAGACCGCTCGAGCGGACGCCTCACCGCTCGAGCGATGACACACCCAAGAGATTTTTCCCAAAAACTGTGAAAAATGTATGTCTTGGAAACAAGATTCAATTAAATGATTTTATTAAACCTGTCTAAAGTGGGTACAATCGTGGCAAGGAAACAAGTAATTGAGAACCAAATCATTCTTTATCATAAGCCAAACATTGCTGCCAAAAATCATTCATAGATGGATCAAAACATTCAACCCAACCAAACACGTACGTTCTCACATGCACGCATCAATTACATCACAAGACCCTAAGGTCTTACAACATCGATATTTTAGTTTATAGTTACAATAAGCCAATAACTGAAAAAGAATTACATCTTTATACTCTAATTTCTAAAAAAACCAACTATTTAAGATGACAATGTAATCCTATCAACTTTCCAAAAAGCCATCAACCACTGGTCTTACTCCACGGCCTTCTTTCCGTTATTACCTGAAATGTTGTTAAACAACATAAGCCAAAGTTCGTAGGAATAAGACTAACATTGAATATATGCATGATATGTAAAGATGGTTATGCAAGATATACGCATAAGTTTAATAGAATTCACATATCTCATTCCAAGTAAAATTTCCATGCATAACCGGGTTTGTACAGAACGAGTTTATTGTTTTCAATCAACAAAACACATTTAACATTTTCAATTCTCAATTTGTGATTTTACCAACCTGACAAGTTATAACACACGCCTACACACACAGTGACATTTCTTGTACTTCACCAACTCGTGGTCAACTAACTCAGGTGCCGACGCCGGACGAGCGTGTAGACCCGAGTAACGTTACAACCAACACGGCCACACAGGTCCCATGTAGTAATGAGACGTTCTATACCCCGACACGACTAACGTCCTTTCTCGGTTCACTAGCCAGTGGGCAGAGAACCCAATCTGTGCAGTTTTTCACTCTTTCACCGTGGAGCAACTCGTGCCCAACTTTAAACGATCCCTTAAATCCCAAATTGGCCCTTTTTATATACAAACCACAGAACGCACACACGAGTCCAACCCCAAGGGTTCCTCTCGCCCAACCCATATCATTATGCATTTTCATTATTCACATTTTCATTAGTATAGGGTTCAAACCTCGAATTAACTGTTATATGGCACCAACTTTACAAATTTATTGGTTTTATTCAACGAAACCCGCATTTTCGGCTCGACATCAACAAGTGTCACTTAAATTCATGAAATAAAACTCACAATAAGTTGTAATAACTCCCAATTTAATCATTAATCGTGTCAATTTCATCATACCAATGCTTTAAACCCAAACCCCCAATTTCCATGGTTTAAATCAAAACCCAAACCCTAGATTCTCATTTTTTTTGTTTCAATCATAAGAAAGAACAATATCAAGATAGGATGAAGGTAAATC
Source organism: Heliamphora exappendiculata (assembly GCA_034768845.1). NCBI lineage: Eukaryota > Viridiplantae > Streptophyta > Magnoliopsida > Ericales > Sarraceniaceae > Heliamphora > Heliamphora exappendiculata. Next base: position 7,173 of record JAOTRH010445463.1, read on the forward strand.
CCTCATAAATCCAAAATCTAGCCTTCATTATCATCGAACTCACTTAGGGTTTCAAGAGAACTCAAATTTCATGCTCGCATGCTCATAAACTCAAAATATATGACACATATCACATAAACATTCAAAGAAAATCTTGAATCCTACATTTGGAATGCTAGATCCACGAGAAAAAGTTTCACACGAGCTCTAATCACGAAGATCTCCAACCACGTGGTGAGAATATTGTCTTCCAAGACCAAAATCGGCTCTCCAACAGTCGAATCGCAGAGAGGAACGCAAGAAACTTACCCTAAAGAGGCTAAACAAGCCTTTATAAGCTCTCAAACCTAAACCTTAACCTTCACCCTTATTTTAGAGAGAGAGAGGAAAGAAAAGAATGAGAGAAAAAGGGGTCCACGCAGCCTTAAAAAAAAAAACAAAACCGCGACAGGTCGCTCGAGCGGACCCCCACCACTCGAGCGGTCACCCTCCAGCAACTCTCTGCCACTCCACTGCTCGAGCAGTCAGGACCCCGCTGGAGCGGTCAATCTTGAACTGCGATCTCCATCTTCACTAAGGCTACAACTGAGCTATACAACCATACAACATCACCCAACCTATTTTTCCTACATAATTCCACCTTTAACCATCACTACGAACATATACAAGTTCAAAAATAAACCTTTGTGCATGATTTATATTCCCAAACATTTCCACGAGACTTAACATGTATATATTTTTTAATTAAAATTTTTGAAATTAACTAGGGTCCGAATTGTTACATTGTCTCTGCTTAGATCTTCTGTTGTAATCTAAAAAACCGAAATAAAAACAGAGTATGAGTTTTGATCCTTCTTACTCTGAACCCTTATCTGGCTGCCTCCCCTTATCCTGGTTCTCACAAAATATGTGGAAACCCTAAAGAGAATATGAATATGTATCATTCGTGTCTTGCGGCTATAGTTATAATGACATATATATAGGCTACAACATGGACCTATAGAGTAAATAAGATACAGGTTTATAATGTAATTAGAAAAATTTACTTCAATCCAGAAATAATTTTCTAAAACATAAATTACAAATCATATTACTAAAGAATTATAATTGCATTCTCGGCTTTATTTTCAAAATTGAACTTTCGAGCTCCTATTATTAAATGCTTATTATTATTCTCCATGTTAAAATTATATATACCCATTGATTAAATTAAATTATTGATAATTATATTTAATCGATGTCTTCTATAATTCTTAAGACCTTCTGCTTAACTTATTTGATATGTCGAATTATAAAATTCACCTATAGGATTTGATACAATTAAAACTTACAAGTTTCTTTAAAAGGTATCATCAATTTCTTGCCGAAACGTAGATTTGATCAATAATTAATATTCACATATACGTAATGCTATTATCTAATTCACCGGAATTATTAACACGTAAAAGAGCGCATATTTTAATAAATCAAAATAACGAACATTAAATATACGTGCTTAATAATTATTTTAGGATTAAGAGTATAAGCACTCATAATAATCACGGGGTATAAATTAATATATATAGGCAACTTGTGTTTGGACTAGCTTTTTTGTAGGCTTTTTGACTTTTTTTGTAAAAAAATAGATGTAAAAATATGTGAACAAAGTCAACTAAGGCCAAACATGTGGGCATTTCAATATGCTTTTAAGCAAAAAATCTTCCAAAAAAGCTAAGCTAAACATAGGCTCAGTATAAAATTAATTACCCTAACTTGGACATATTCAATACACACAAAATGCATTAGCATAATGAGTCAAAATAATAGTCAGGACTATTATCGTTTTTCGTAATCAAGATAGATCTACTAAAATAATATATTACAGCCCTACCAATAGTGTATCCAATTTTATATAAAACTGTAAATAATAAACATATATTTTATAAGAACCAATAATCTAATCTTTCGTGTGTAAACTAAATTTTACACACCAAATTAATTACTATATAGAATAAAAGATACATATGCACAACGTTAAGCAAATAATGAAACGCATACATTGTTCATACAGGTTGTCATTAAGAAAAAATATATTTTACTAAAATAAAATTAAATACAAAAAATTCAAAATATGATTTTTAACATACAACCTTAAGACTCTCTATCCTCAATCCTCAATCCAACGAAAGCTTAAATAACTATTGCCCTCGTCGAGTCCACATCCCGTAATTGGGGTCCTTTCTTCTTCTCATCGATCTTCCGGGGGTTTTCTAGGAAAGATGGACAGCATTGAAAAGTTTGAAGAGTCAATGAATTTAATTCTCAATAAAAATCTTATATATAAATATAGAATAAATCTATATACAATACAAGAAATAATGCATAAGTTTGTGATAGTATTGCATTAATAAACAAAATTTATAATATAATATTTTTTTGTAATGACACGTATGTATATAATAAAACATACCTTATTTTATACATTGCACCTAGCATTGTTGATAAATATAAATACATACCTTAGCCCTCGATCCCATTTTCAATGATAATGTTTGACTAGTGACTCATTTTGTTTTTTGGTTTTTCTTAAAAGCTAATGGGCGACTTCATTTTGCCTGTGTACGAGTATCTTGATATTCAATTTTTAAAGAAAATAATTTTTTTTTCAAAAATAGGTATCAAACATGACTGTCGTTTTAACAATTTTTAAAAAAAGTCGATTAAATATAATTGTCAGTAATTTAATTTAATCAGCGGGTATCTGTAATTTTAACGTGGGGAGAATAAATAAGCATTTAATAACAGGAGTTCAAATATTTCGATTTTTAAAATAAGGTTAAGAGTGCAATTATAATTTTTTAGTAGAATGAATTATAATTAATATTTTTATAAAATTACTTATGGATTGAGATATGATTTAATAATTATATCAGGAGTCTACATCTTATTTACTTCATAAGTTCTTACTATAACCTATTTATATGTTGTTATAAAATTTAGTCGCCAAATTATTTATAATCAGTTTAGAGTTTTCACGTATTGTGAAAACCAAAGAACATGTGGCCATAGAGGTTTTAAAGAACACAATAGATCAAAGTTAACGCTTTATTAGTATTTTTGCATTCAGAAATACAACAGAAGGCTTAACTTAAAGATTTGACTTCTAGTCAAAAATTGTAAAAACTTGTTAACTAAAGTTTGTTGTAGTAAAAGAAATCATGCCAACTAGATTTCGAAATATATAATCTTAAACTAACTTTGAGAGTTATACTAGGTTTTATATTTGATTGCTCGATATCAAAAAATTTAATCTGGAGCCTGCTTCAACACTTGCCTATCCATATTATTTTTTGACTTAAATCATGTACAAAATCTAAGAATATTGCTTTTTAGCCCCAACACTTCGCTCAAAGGACGATCAATGCCATAGCCACCTCCACGACCATCGCTGCTACCACCACCACCAATGCTACCCTTGCGATTGCCATCACCGTAGTCCTCCCCACCACTTCCAATATCGTTGCCACCACCTTCATCACCATTCTTGCCACCTCCTCATTCTTTTCTTCCACTGCCGCCACCACCTCCTTCTCTTTCACCGTAGTCCACCTCCGCCACCACTACTACCACCACTACTACTGATGCCGCTGCCATCACTTTTACCATTGTCGCCTTCAATGCCATCACTGTTACCACCGTTGTTATTACCACCGCCATCATTGCCATTGACATGAAAAATAACTTACATAATTTTTTATGTAAAAATATTTTTGTTTTTTTGATATAAAATATTTTAATGATAAAGTATTTTATGTTGTTTACATCAACTAAATATTAATAAATAAATAAAATATTTTATATTAAAACAAACGAAACCTAAAAGAGTAATAATTGTCTTCCCCTTAATTCATAAAAGTAGGATAATATTATTTCACATATAGTACTTTTTGCTATATAAATAAATAAAAATACCACTTGAACAAACCTAGATGACATTGTGAGACTACCAAATAATGCCTTATTTGGGCAAATTTTGACTATTTTGCTTTTTTTTCTTTGTTTGATTTTTTTTATCTTTTGACAAAATATTCGAATTAGATGACGTAAAAAACTAAAAATTCTTAATTAAAAAGTAAAAAAATCACTAAAAACAAAAATAAATAATATAAAATTTGACTAAGTGACTTATTTTAATTTATTTTTATCATTTTTTATTTTTTTAATATTTTGATTAATTGTTTATTTTACTTTTGTAACTCATTTAAATGAAGAGAAATTCTTGTAGATATCCAAATATCTTTTTATATGTAAGGATTGGTCCTATCTATTTTTTTAATAAAATTAGTCCCAAAATATTAACGTTTATAAAAAATACCTTTAAATTACATCTTTAGAAGATATAATGGGGAATAAAAAATCTTGCCAAAACACTCTTTTCAAAAAATTCACAAAGAATTCTAACCCTAAACTCTTATATTACCTTTATACAGTCAAACAGAAAATTAATAGTAAGAATAAAATCAAAGTCATTTTACAACTAATAAATTGTACATTTTTTCTCCAAAATTTATAGAAAAATTAGTATAAGATTTCTCATTTGAAAATTTCTTTATTTTTCCTATATTTTAATAGATACATTTATTAGTTACAGATAAATTAGTATTATATACCTCGTTGATACATTTATCAGTTATATTCGAACGCCGGTATCATAACAATTGTGTTACAGAGTAGTAATTGATACATTCATTAGTTACATCTGTACTGTAGTATCTTAATAATTGTGTTGTAAAATAGTAATTAATAAATGTATTAGTAAAACTTTTTTCTAATGTATTCTTAATAAATTTATCAGTTTTATCCTCACCAATCGATCTTTCTCTGGTTCCTCAACCACTGTGAGAATCCATTAAGTTGGTACTTGCGGAGGGTGCGACCGGGAACGACGTATAATTTGTAAGCGCCGCCGAGTGATGAAAGCGAGGATGAGGAAAACGAGGAAGATGATGATGCGTTGACAAAGATGACGAGGGGGCGACGAAGACGACGAAGCGCTGAGGAAGATGACGATACGCCAACGAAGACGACGAGGATGCACTGCTTGTTCCAGTAGGCGTCGACATAGTAGGCAAGGGAGACGAGGAGGACAACGATGTTGATGAAGACAACGGGCCACCAAATCCAATGGATGTACTAGTTGTTGGATTTGAAGGCGAGCCAAACGCCAAAAGTGATTATGGTGATGGAGGTTGATCACACTTTTGTCAATAATTAAATATCCTGTTAAATTCGAACTTCAAATATGAAACAAGCAGTGCACGAGGAAGATGATGATGCGCTGACGAAGATGATGAGGGGGCGACGAAGAAGACGAAGCACTGAGGAAGACGACGATACACCAACGAAGATGCACTGCTTGTTCCAGTAGGCGCCGACATAGCTGGCAAGGGAGATAAGGACTATAACGATGCCGATGAAGACAACGGGCCACCGAATTCAATGGATGCACTGGTTGTTGGATTTGGAGACGAGCCAAACACCAGAGGTGATTATGGTGATGGAAGTTGATCAGACTTCCGCCAATAATTGAATATCCTGTTAAATTCAAACTTCAAATATAATAGAAAAAAAATTTAATCTTTAAAATATGATAGAAAAAAAGTCAATAATGATATATTATGTTAAAATCAAACTTCACATATGATATAAAGAAAAGTCTAATATTCTAAATACGGGTAAACCAGCCATAAAATTTTATCCTAATTTATGATGGGATTAAAACTAGTAAAATAAATATGGTAAGACAAAACAAATTTCTCTTAAATGAAAAGAATCAAAAAATATATTATTTTAACTAACAAAATAATCACTAAAAATAAATAAATAAACAATTATTCCGGCCAATTACTCCTCCTCTGTCAATTGAAAGCTTTACAGTTCGTTTGGTAATCAATAATAGAAATGAAAATAAACAATTATATTTTATCTCCTAAGTTATAAGAGAAATGAAAAAAATAAATAAATAATTATGTTTTATTTCATTTTTATTTGGATTAATAAGAGGAAAAATAAACTAATTTTATCTATACTCTTATTTGGATAAATTTCATAAAAGAAAGAAAAAAAAACAACGCTAGATATTTTACATAAATAACCTTTTTACTGCCATTACTTTTTTTTACTTATTTTATTTTTAGATGAACAATTTAAGTAATATAAAAAATAACTAATTACCTAGAAACTTTTCTCTTCAAATCTCTCTAATTTAAAGAAATTTAAAAATAAGAATTTTAAGAATTAGTTAATCTATTCATTTCTCTTTAATTTTTTTATTTTTTTAAGAAAACAAACAAGTAAATAAAGTCAGAATTACATTCCTTTTCTTTACTCTCATCTAATGATCTAAGGGTCTGTTTGTTTTGGGTATAAGAGTTGAAGGATTGGAAATATAATCCAATGAATTGTTATATTCTTTGTTTGGCTACTTCACTTAGGATGGATATAAAATCCACTTGGGCCCTGTATCCCCTGATATACTTTACAGGAGGGGTGAGTTATATCATATACCTACTTTGTAATTCTTTGCAAATAAGTAAAAATAATTTTTATTTATATTTTATAAATTCATATTTATTTATATTTATTATAAAAACAAATATAATATATAAATATATATATATATATATTTAAGAATAACATATTAAATATTATATTTGTTCATTTTATACCCACCTTTGTATCTAATAGTATTATAAATAATTTATCTCCCAACAAACAAATGACCCAACTACTGCCCTCCTCGGGTCCACGTCTCGCAACAAGGGTCATTTCTTCTTCTCATTGGTCTTACCGGGGTTTTCTGGGAAAGATAGAAACCATTGAAAAGTTTGAAGTGTGAATGAATTTAATTAATTTGATTCACAATAAATATCTTATATATAAATATATATACACACAAAATACATGTTCAAGAGATGGTGACGTCCACAACTGAGGGAGGTTTTATGTGATCAATTGGGTCCAAATGAAATTCATCCATCTATCTATCTTCCCTCTGCTTGATTGCTAAGCTTCTTGATTCTTTGGGTTTTTTCTTTTGATCAATCTAGATTTTTCTTTTCTTTTCAAGTACAGTTCTGGGTACCCTTGGAGCTTTCTTCTTCTGGGTTCTATCTCTTTTCTTCATCTGCTGGGAAGAATTGTAAATTGAGCAAGTTCTTGAGATTGATTCTCTTTGATTCTTCAACCTTCTCTAGATGATGATTACAGCCATGGAGCTTGATTGGTGAAGTGTTCTTGTTCTTTTCTTAAGGCCTGTTATAATCTTGATTGTAATTGCTGCAATTGTAAAACTTTTTCATGCAAAGGATTGTAGATGCTGTTTTGAATCTGAGAAAGGATATTGGCAAGATGCCCTTGTGGGTCTTCTTCAAGGGCTCAAGGTATTTATTGTTTTGGATTTTGTTGCATTTTGAACTCTTCAGTATTTTTTTTCCATATTTGATATCCAAGGGTTTAGGTCTTTTTTTTTTTTTTTGCTTAATACTAGTAGTGGATTTATGTATTTGTGTGTTCATAATGAATAGTGATGTTTTTGCTGATTCAAATTGGTTCTGTTTTTGAATAATTATTATAATATAGTGCAAACTGGATACATTCATGTATATACACACGTTTTTTTCTCCCAACGTCGCTTACATTTCCTGCATTTTCTCTCCAAGTCTCCTTTTACATTACAATCAGGCTGCAAACATAGATTGCGCCCCATTCTGTGTTCCCATATGGGCACAAAGTTTTATTTTTTGCACTAATAATTCTGCACGTGCAATTCTTTCTAAGAATTGTACAAATAGCGTGCAAGATTATTGATGTTTTTTCTTTTATAGAAGATTATTGATGTTAAAGAGAGGAAAAATACCAAAAATGGGTAATATGTGTTTTTTTTTTCTCTCTCCATTTATTTACCCTCTTGCAGTTACAAGGATTATCATTTTTAAAATTAAAAAATGTTATTTATTTTGGGTAAGTTCGGAAATTAAGAGCGCGAGTGTGCTTTTTAAGCTAAACGTGTGGTTATACATCATTTTGTTCAGTGATGTCTTCAAGAAGGATGAACTAGGTCTGGAGATAGCAGCTATTGCTTTACCAGCCGCCCTGGCTTTAACCGCAGACCCCATAGCTTCTCTAATCGACACAGCTTTCATTGGCCATATAGGTATGTCCTTTGTGCAACACTGATTATGTTGTTTACCTTTATTTAGCTATGATACTTATCTAAAAAATAAGAGAAATTTAGAGTTCCATACATACTGTGTGGTTGGTTAATAAGTTAACATAGGAAATGAGAATTTTGAATTTGGAACTTTTCCATGCTTTGTGGAAGTTTGGACGGATAAGACTAACATATCAAGATTCTAAGTTTAAATTTAAATAGGCATCAATCTATCAAGTTTTGTTTCTGTCACAGAAGTTAAATTGAAACATTGCTTAAAAAGTCTGTTTGGTGTTGTTTTGTTTCTGTTATTACTATTATTATTATTTTTTCGGTTTCTTGTTGTCGTTTTTTGTATTTTGAGGAACTAAAACAATAAAAAGTTAGAAAAGACATTATTTTCATATCAATCTCAATGCGTTATTGAGACCTTGATAAAAATCTATTTGGTGCTTTTAGAAAAATGCATGGTATTCCAAAAATTTCTCCTAAAACAGTTTTCAGAGATAGGTTACCAAACAGTTTTAATTTTTAGTTTTCAGATAATTTTTATTATTTTGCTACTGAGAAAAGGAGAAAATGGCGGAGGTTTAATGTGCAAAATTCATAATGTCCCTTAAAAAATGTTCCTTAGATGTTTGCGCTGTCAATCATTCCTTTTCACCCAAGTATGTCCACCCTATTAATAGAAGGAAAAAAAATGGTGTCGTCCACCCAGTAGTCGACATACCTCATGCTTCTTGTTTTAGCTTCCTTCATGCATTATTTTTCAATATATTTGAAAATTAACCTCTATATTTATTGCTATCTCTTATATGCTCTCTGGTTCCTGCTATACTCCATTATCCATGTAGGTCCTGTGGAGCTCGCTGCTGTAGGAGTTGCTATTGCCATTTTTAATCAAGTATCAAAAATTGCAATATTCCCACTTGTTAGTGTTACAACTTCTTTTGTTGCTGAGGAAGATGCAACTGGAAGTTCAATTGATAAAGCACATGATATTGAAATAATAGAACGGACTTTTGTTGGAGACGATGAAAAGGAAGAGTTGATACCAAAAGTTGGTAAGCTTTGCCTCTTCCTTCCTCTTATTTATATACTAGCTAGGCAAATAAATTGCATTTTTATGAGAAATTCAATATATATGGGTTTCGCATTTTATAGGTTAATGTACTTCCTTATTTCAACATTAATTGGTTTTGTGGTGATTAACCAGATGCATACGATTCTCCAGCCACTAATAGTAGTTATATTGGAAATACAGAGAAAGTCGAGCATGAGAGAAGGCATATTCCTTCTGCTTCATCGGCTTTGGTTATTGGTGCCATCCTCGGCCTCATCCAAGCTTTATTCCTAATTCTTGCTGCAAAACCAATCCTGGATTACATGGGCATCAAATCTGTAAGTATTATTTTTAAAACTGGAGTTCCTTCAGTTGCTTATTGCTTCTAATAGCTTTTGACTTTCTCTTTCTTTCTTTCCTTTTATTCCATTGTCCATCCTTTTTTTTGGACAACCAAAAAGAACCATTACATAACTTCTAAGAAACACTACTGGTGGCGCTTGAATCCCTTAACTGTAATATGCTGACAAGTCGGAAAACCATTTGGGTCACAAGGCCTGTTGTGCATTTATCCTTCCAAAGATAAACTACGCATAACTTTCAAGGTTTTCTTTATCTTATTGGAAACCTTTTCTTGACTAGAAGTATATTTATTCTCTTTATCTGACTATAATAATTAAAATTGTGTCTATGCTTTTGCCTTTGGGTGACTAAATTTGTTTGAAAGTTCTTTTGGTATGGAATGTCTTCTTAAGTGGCATTGCTCTTGTAGAATTTTGTTTTGAAGTTGTTTGTGCTAACTTTTCACCACTTCAAGAATGTCACATTGAATGACTTGTATTGTAAAAATGGAAATTAAATACATCTCAGAATTTGTGATGTAGGACTGAACCAGTACGATACTGCTGTATGTGATCTGTGCTGCCATTCTGCACATAGGGAATAAAAAAAGGATTAATTAATTATTAGTCATATTTGAAAGAGTTCTAAAAGATTTAGTCCTACTACTATGCCTTTTTAAGCTCTGGTCCTAAATTTTAAATACCATTTTAAAATATACCAAATATATCCTTCATTGCAAAAATCCTAGCCACAGTTCACTTATTCAAAAAACGCTAGCCACCTCTTGCCATCGACCATCACCGTCGCTCGCTGTATCTTGCTACAGCTTCTGTCACCATCAATGTCGCTCACCGCCTTTTGCCGCAACTTCTCTCACCACCGTCGATCATCACCCTCGCCGTTGACCATGGTCGTTACTGTCAACACCATCACTGTGAACCATCACGGTCTCCATCGACCATCATCGTCATTGTCAACACATTAGTCAACACATTACTGTGGACCATCACCTGGTTTGACCATCGTCATTGGGTTAGAAATTTAAATGAAAAATTTATTTGTTCACTGCTCATTTATTTGAGAAATTTCTTAGTACAAGATTTTTTGTCAAAATAAGGAAATAACTAAGAATTTTATTTTAATTGAGAATTTTCTTTTTTAATTGAGAACTTTCTCTGTTAATTATATATTTTATTGAGAACTTAATTGTGGATTTTATTAAAATAATTTGTTTTCCAAAAAAAGGGGGGAACGCAAAGTTCTAAAGGGAGAGGAAATGGGCTAGGGTTTCAATGGCTAAGGCTTTGGTGATGAAGGCATGAGGCGTCCGTGGTTGAGGTGATGATGACTGGTTGTGGCGGCAGCGAATTCAGAGGTTGTTGGCGACTGGCAACGGCGACAAGTCGTCAACGACCGGTGATAATGGTGGTGTAGGGTTTTCACGGAGATGGCAAGAGCGGTAGCAATAACTGTTGGTGTAAAGTTGCTTCGAGTAATTTGTGTTCAAATGAGATTTAGGAGCATATTAGACATAGCAACATAAAATTTGACGTAATTTAAAAAAAAAAATGGGATGCAACTAATCCTTCTACAAATCTTACATATATACCCCTATTTAAAAACTCATAAAAAAACCCCACATAATTATATTTATTCATTTATTTTTTCTTTGTATCATGGTGTAAGTGTTAATTCCTTTAAGTGGACTTGGCATAGGTTTGAGCGTTAACTTTAAATTGTTCTTGAACAGAACTTGTGCTGGAATGGATCTTTTTAATTCCTTGGTGCACAATTGTAGGTTGAATGTTTACATATCGTTATCGAAAGCTCGAATATTGTGCTGTATATTTTACAAGTTAAATTTCACTAGGATAACAACCTTTTCTTCCATTGAGAGCACCTTTTTCTTTTACTTCAATCAAACCACGATTGTATTAATATCAGAACAAAGCAAGCCTTTTCATTCACTTTGGGTTATTGTGGACATGGCCCACAAATTATTGAACGGTTTGCATGTTTGGTTAAGAGAATATGGTTATTATGGATTTGCTCTTGTCAAACTCCTTGAACCCATAAAAAACCACTAGACATTTAACCAAAGCCCATCGATGGAACAGAACCCTACTCTTATCAGATTCTCCTTTCCCTTTAGCAAGTGTATTACATGCCCATTTGAGGGGTGGGAAGAAAAGAGCTTCGGCAACATTGTAACCAATTTTGAAAGCCCAAGGATTCCTTTATATATGGTATACCACAAAATTCGATAACCCACTAGGAGTTCAATACGTAAGTCCGATGTCCCACGAGGCCATAAATGATGAAACAATGATTAATTATTTAGGAGCCACGTAGGTTTAGGTTTCAAGAAACCATAACCTCGACTGGCTCACAAACTAAGGCTTGGTCCTTTTATTGCCAAAGATTATGGTTCGGGAGTCAAGGTACAAGGTGAGAAGGGGCTGACATCCCTCTTACCCAACCAGTTGGTTGACCTCCACTCATTACCTAGTTGCTTCAATTATTAAGTCTTTAGGCCATAATGCATGAATGATAGTTAATTTCATAATTTGAAAGTAAGGAAGAAACTGGTTATGATCAACATTAGAAAAATAAGGCTTTTGAAAATCTCATCTTTATGAACCCTAATAAAGGGGAAGATTGGAAAAAAAGAAGAAACTTGAAAAAGATTTTAACTTGTTTGAAAATAAAGTTATTTTTTTCCCAAAGATTTGATTAGAATAAAATGGAAATTAATTTTTCAAAAAGATTTGATTAAAAAGGAAATCACAGCGAAAGTTTTTTACCTAAGTATTTTTTAAGAATAGAATTTTCCAAACTCAATTTTGGAAAGAGAATGGATTTCCCGCTTGTAAAAATTTGGGAAGTTAAAAATTTGGGAAAATCTCAAATTCTCTTCAAATCTCATATTTCCATCTCCTCATCATCCTCAAACATTCTCATGAATATAAATATTCCTTCATAACTAAATAAAGAAAAAAGTTAGAAAAATAAGGACAGTAGTCCGAATCAAACCATCTTGTCCAAAAGAGAATTTTTAGCCCATCAATATCACATGCAAATAAAATTAAATTACAAAGCTTTATCATTCAATACAACTCCCTTGATGCATGGTTGGCTAAAAATCTCAAAAGAATCTAAGGAGTTCATTTTTCCTCCTAAGAGCACGAAATGATTAGTCTATTCTTATTTTCTGGTTTTTCGATTCTCCAATTGGCTTGACTTAATTTAATTTCAAATAAAATTTAATTGAAAAATATATATAATATTTTTTTTAATATGAAAAAATGATTTGGGAAGAGGAGAACAATGAGACAGTAAGAAATATAGTCCACAAGTTAAGTATGATAGTAAGAGAAAGAGAGAGAAAGGATACAAACTCCAATTTTATAATGGTTTTGTTCCAACCAAGCTTATGTTCAATCTCCTAGGCTCTTATTTCTTTCATTATTCTTTGAATGGAGTTGCATCTCTAGGTTCATGGGTGCTAGACAACTTTTACAATGGGAATTTTCTCACGAAAATACTCAAAAACCTAGATCTCAACTCACAAGGAGTATTAACCCTTGTTTTTGGATATACAACAACTGACAAGTGTTTCTTTCAAGTTTCAACAATGAATGCAAGGGTTACTCTACCCTTCTTCAAATGATTACAAGTAAAAAAAACTCACAGTCAATAAACAACTCCCAAGGTGTATTAATCACAAGTGAAAGCACAACAGAAGGTTCTAGGGCTCAAAAGCTGAACTTCGGATACTAATGAATGATCTTCAATCTCTTCCTCCCAAAGGAGTTTTTATTAGCTCTCAATCAATTTTGAACGTCGGGAGTGGTTGGGGAGCATTTAATGCACTGAGTTGTTAAAAAAGTTGTGTGCAGGTTGAAATTAAACAAATATAATGAAGGTGTTGACTTGTTTTTCCAAGGTGTCGATCAATATGGGAACATTTAGCTTCTTGAAAATGGTGTTTTGACTCATTTCTTCAAGGTGTTTGACCCACTCTGATTTGCAATGACATTCTAGAAAATGGGTTAACTCATTTGGTCTCGAACAGCTTATTGGAGAAAGGCGTTAACTCAATTTACAATGGTGTGGGCTCATTTTGGAAAGATGCAAAAGTATTATGAAAAAATGGGTTGACTCATATGAACAACGTGTCAATTCATAGTTCTAGAATTTTAACAAGTATGAATTTTCTCCTTCCAAAACCTGGTACAATCAATAAATTTTTAATGAAATAACTTGAGTGAGGTAAACTATGAAAGATTATCCAAGTAAATGCCCATCAAGTTACTCTATTTTAAAATTGAAGTAGTAATTTAAGTTATTCATGTTATCCTTTCAAAATCACGTTAACGTTATCAAAGTTAATTAAAAAGGCACCTTAGGCCAACAAACACGAATGTTTAGGACCTATAAATAAGAGGCCTTTTTGATGTATTATTTAGAGTTTAGGAATGAGAACTTGTGTTTATGCTATAGCCTTGTGTTAGGCTTGTGGCCCTTTTGCGCTACATTTCATCTTTATTTTTGTCCCTCCACGTGTTGCATCATGTGGTAGTGGTGGCTAGGGTTTAGGATAGAAGGTTAGGGTTTTCAATGTGAGAGAGGGTGTATGCAAAGGTAGAGTCCTCCAAGAGTGTCAAAATGGTGGGGAAAGGTGGGTTAATGGGTTTCATATAGAAGAGGGCTTAGAGGGTTTTTTCTAGGGTTTTAGTTCAAGTATAAGTCAATTAAGGAGGCAGAGCCATGTAACTCCCAAGAATACTGAAATATGCAAATACGGAAATAGCTTTGGGCTAGGCCAACTTTGGGTTATCTTGAGTTTTGACACATTTTTCAACTAAAATAGGTCCAAGGCTGGTCTAGAAGTCATTTTCAAAGTGTTCTAAATTTTAGTTTTTACTGGTTAATGAAAAATGGGTTGACTCCAAGGGTGATTGGGTTTCGACATGAAAAGACAATTTAGAGTCTTAAAATGCTTGCTATTTATTGATTTAAAATGTGTTTTGAACTAGACTAAAGTCATTGAAAACCTTTTTCAAAATATTACCCAATGGACTCTACCAATTTAGAAAACCAATTTTGAGAATAAATTATTTCAAAACAAATTTTTTATAAATAATGGGCTCTAAAACGGTGTGTTGGTAACTTCATGTTTGGTTATTCTTGAGATCTTTTATCATGGCAAGGGTTTTCTAGGGTTAGAAAAGGTTAAAGAAAGGGTTTGGAGAGGATTTTTAGTTGCTTTCTCAAGCACAAAGACATCAGATTTCACCAAATTGCTTTTGCTACAGGGAAATGTTCTAGAGGAGTGCTTAAGTCTTGGTGCCGATCAAAATTGGGGTGTGCATACTGCATACAGTGATGCATTCTGTTGAATGGTTGGGGGTTGAAACTTGAAACTATTAGTTCCTGAATTTTTGATAAACGAAATCCCCCACCCGTGGAAAAAATTGGGGGGTTGGGGGGGGGGGGGAACAAATTCGGTTAATGGAAAAGGTAGAAAACGGTAAAAAGGTGAATATAATTAATCAAATAATTTACAAAATTAGGTAAAATCAAAACTTTTAATTTTAAATAATTGTTTGGTCCACGGCCCACCAAGTGACATCTTTGAGGAAGGAAAAAGGCTCTATATTTTCTCTCATGCTGACCCTCACCTTATCTAATAACCAATATTACTCAATAATGTTACACTTACCATTGTTTTTCTATCACATTTTGTTTACCGCATGATGTGACACGCCTACAACCATTGACGTAATGAATCTCGCTTGAGCTCCACTGATATCTAATGTGGGTGTGCCACATCATGTGGTAAAAAAAAGATCACCACGCAATATTACTGCCCTGAGGGGTAGAATTGTACTTTTGGACCCTTTGGACCCAACTGCTAGTTCTTTAGGTCTATCCTTTTCCTTTTCTTACTCTATCTACTTTTCTTTTCCCTCTATACTATACTTTGTAAATGGATGCCTTCTTAGTTCATTACTGTAGAATTCACGAAATGTTTATATAATTAGCTGTTCTAATGACTAGTACAGTAGAATATCCAGGGCTTTCTTTAGAATTCAGGAATTTGGGGGGGGCAAAGAAATGGTATCATATAATTTAAGTTCACCCTTTTTGGTTTTGTTAGGAAACTGATGAAAAGGAATGTTAAGTAAAAATGGATGCCTTCTTAGTTCATTACTGTACCATCCACAAAATCTTTATATAATTAGCTGTTCTAATGACTAGTTCAGTAGAATATCCAGGGCTTTCTTTAGAATTCAGGAATTTGGGGGGGCGCAAAGAAATGATATCATATAATTTAAGTTCATCCTTTTTGGTTTTGTTAGGAAACTGATGAAAAGGAGTGTTAAGTAAAAAAAAAGATAGTTTTATAATTTGAAGAAAAATATTTTCCCACGTGGAGTAGTGAGGAATGGAAATCATTTTTTTTCCTTATTCAGAAACAGATTATTTTCGCTTCCCTTTTCCCTCAATTTTTCCAAGATTCAATGAAGCCTAAGGCCCTAAAGGTTATTAAACTGTGATATTGGATTCCCTTTCATGTTGGAGTGACCAGAATTATTTGAAGTTGGAATTAAAATCACGCACTGTACTATCTGATCGTATTAGTCAGAATTGTTATTGGCATCTACTACTTAAATTAGGTTTGAAGGGACTGAAGTTGAAGCTGGTTCTTGGCATGGCTATCATCATATATTTTTGCTATGGATTGATGGCATTTTTTTTTCTATTATTAACTAAATATTAATGGTTGAAATTTTTGGTACATTTAGGATTCTCCGATGCTAATCCCAGCAAGAAAATACTTGACATTGAGGTCACTCGGTGCTCCTGCTGTTCTTCTATCTTTGGCCATGCAAGGGGTTTTCCGAGGATTTAAGGATACAAAAACTCCGTTATATGCAACATGTAAACATGCCTTTCCCTTTCCCTGCCTACTTTTTATTCTTCTTTTTTTTTTTGTTTACGTAATCGGCAAAGCTTTTCTTTCTGCTGTTATTATTGATTTCCTATTGGATTTACGGGTTGGGTACCAAATCAACATGATTTGTTGAGAATGCATTTGGAAATTCCATGGCTTTACAAATTGCACATTTTTTAGATTCACCGGGTGGTGTAACTCTAGCTCCTCCCCCCCGTCTCCACACACAAACACATGCACACCATGGTGAGCTTCAGTGTACCTAAATTCTAATTTTTTTGGTTTATAATACTTATATTCCTATTATATACCCCATGTGGTTAGCTTTTGGTGAGTTGTGCAATAGGAATTCTTGCACTCCATGATGGGCTGTGGTTTTGCAAAATACAGAATACTGCATAATATAATAATTTGATGGCCTGTGAATGTAGTAAGGGCCGAAAAAGAGTTTTTGTATTTCTGTGCAATGTCAAACAAAGAACATAAAAACTTGGGTAGTAAGATTACAGGAATGCATAATAAGTGAGATGTGATACATAGTGGAGGCCACTGTGAAAGTATCTCACCTTGGGGTTACACCATCACATAAGAGAATATCTGTAAATATTACATAATTTATATCTTCTCAACTACGTATGTAAATCTTTATTTTTAAGTTATCATTGGTTCATACCTTGTACAAGTATGTGTTTATGTACATTTTTATCGGTATAAGCTATTCAGTTATATTGACTAAATTTTGGCTTTCTTACACTCATCCAAATTTTGGCTGGAAGGGAATTTTCGTGAATCTTTAGTAGCTGTTGTTGATTTTATGGGGGTTATTGTTTGTAGATGCTGTATGGTTAGCATTTTATATAACACTTGGGCTCATTTGTTTTTCTAATAAATTGGGATTAGATTGTATTACTTGTTTTTGTGCAATCCAATACAACCTTTGTTTGGCTGACTAAAATGAGAGATAAGGATGGGGGACAGCCGGAATCCACATGTTCTTTAGTATGTCGTTTGTTTAGCCGACTAAGTTCTCCGTATTAGAGAAGTAGATAAGTTATATGATATATGAGGGATTTAATGGGGGTGGGTGGGTAGTATTATGAGGGATTCAAAACTCTTGGACTATTTTCTCATTTCATATAATGGTTAAAAATAATTACATCTCTTTATTCAATTATGTATCTCATCCTAACTAAATAAAGTATAAATAGTGTTATATCACATATTTTCATCGAGTGTAATATTTATCCAAATTATTTTATCTCACCATTTTACTTATTCGTCAGAATCCTTTTTCATAATTCAACCATATCCAATCATTTATTTCGTTTATTTATCCTACTGTATAACTAATACCTTCCAATCTCATCTCTAATCCCATCATATCCAATCCCTCCAAAAATAATCCAAAATACAAGCGAGGCCCTTGTGTACAGAGGTTAGATTCCTTTGATGGGGTTTTTAGTGCGAACTTATTTACCATTGAAAAAATTGTTTTCCATTAACTAGACATATTTTCAAGTTTACTCCCTCCCCCCCCCCCACCCCAACTTTGTGTGTAATATGCACTTGCATCCTATTGACTTTTGCTGGTGTATATGCAGTGGCAGGAGATGCAGCTAACATCATTTTAGACCCAATATTTATATTCACCTTCCGCATGGGCGTTAGTGGTGCAGCCATTGCACATGTTATTTCTCAGTATGTTTTATCCTTTTTCCAATCGTCTTCCATCTATCAAATTTTTGGCTTTGTTGCCAAAGTATCTTTTTGATGGCATCATCTCTTCGTTATTTCATTGCTCCTTGTCATTTGTTTTATGTCACTTGCAGGTATTTAATCTCCCTCATACTCTTGTGGAAATTAATGGGACAAGTTAATCTTTTACCCCCAAGTATCGGTGGTCTACAACTAAGTCGGTTTCTTAAAAATGGTTAGGGTTTGTTCTCTTCTTGCCAAGTCTTAACAAGATTTCTCTACTACTACATCCTATAATTTGCTTCTAACAATGTGATCTATACTCAAGGACACACACATAATCAAACCTTCTAATCTGCTTTTGCGCACTTTGTTATAAATTGGTGATATCTCCATCTTATGCATACTGCATCAATGTCCTTTATTCATAAATCACACTTATCTTCCGAAACACTTGCTTCCTCTTTTCATTGTAAAAGTAGAGAAATAAAAGGAGAACTGTTAAAGAGATGTACAAGCACCAAATGTTCTAGTTTCCAAAGTGGAGCCTGATTTGTAGCTAACGTATTTCCTTCTGCTAGGTGCTTCTCGGTCCTGGAATGAAATTGAATAGCTTATCTTCTTTGGTGACTCTCTGAATAGTATGGAAAGTACTTGTCATATGTAAATGTAATGGGTTTATAGTATTATAGATGAACTTAAGTTTCTTCATATTATGTTTTTCTCTTTTCATTTGCTGCGTATTCTTTTCAGTTTGGCCATCTGCTTTAATAGTATTAGCAATAAAAGTGCCTGCTGCATGGCAATAGAAGTACCCTAACACGTGGCTTTATGTGGACATAGGTGGTTAGATGACATTTTTTCTTCATTTGCTTGATGCAGATTTAATGATAGCGAGCAATCAGTGCTATCTGGGATTTAATCAAGACTTATTGATGTCACACTTTAACTGCCCAAATGAAACCATGATTTGTGCTGATGATATTTGCAAAATATGGGCTATGTGCAATTAATCAAATTCTTGAATACTTTATCAACAACCAAGAGACTTTTTTGAGTACTGGAGTCGTCAGTAATTGATTGTGTGTGAGAACAGATCAAATAAGGGTCCACGGTCTATTGTCTTCTACATTTTTTGGTTGCTAGACGACATTTAAGTTGATTGGTTTATTTGCTCTCATTTATCAGTTTCCAAATCTAGAACTTTGAAAAGTTTTAAATTGCGTATTTAACTCCAAAAATGATCAATACACCAAGTACTACATTCATATTTATTGGATTTGTTGCTAAAATACCGGTATTAAACTCTAAAATCCTGGCAGATGGCCAGTTGCCCCAAAGGAGCGTAAGTATAAATTACATTTTTCATATAATCTCGTCTTATGGATGAACTAAAAAACCAAATAGAGTTCTGATTCCTGTTCTGTAAATGTTAGCATTTCCTTCTCCCCATATCTTTCTTCAATTCTGGCAAGAATTTTTGAGACATGTTTAATCCTTTCATATTACTTTTCACCCCTATGCTTGTTGCTTTACTTTTCCATAAGTTCCTTTTTCAGGCAGTGATATAGTTTGGATAATGAATGAACTACCAGTGGCTGATGTATTTCTTTTGTTTGCTTAAATCAGGGTTTCTGCTGCTGTTGAGGGTAATAGCTGCGACATTCTGCGTGACTCTGGCAGCTTCCTTTGCAGCAAGGTTGGGATCAACATCCATGGCTGCATTTCAGATTTGCCTGCAAGTTTGGTTGGCAACCTCTTTGCTTTCCGATGGGTTAGCTGTTGCCGGACAAGTAAGAAATATACAGAGTTTTTGTATTTTAATTGAATGCAGTAGCAAATGGTTCACTTTAATGCCAAAGGTTTTACCTTCATTTAGTTTACGACTCTCAGCACCCCATGTCAGCAGTGCAAACACCTGGTAACGGCCAATAATGTATTCCATGTCCTTTACGAAACATAGGTTGCCGTGATTTAGTATAACTGGCAATTCTTTATGTGACAAAAATATATGATACATACTTCTTTGACCATGTGTAGAACTTTAATCTTTTTCCCCTGCAAATACACACACCCACTCCCATACCTCGCTCTTGGCAAGGCTTGGACTCTATACCTCCTCCAATTTCGGAGTGTGAACCCATACCATTTGGCCAAAGTCTACTTAGTCATGCGTAGAACCTTATCGCGAATGCTTTAGAGTAAATAAGTGCCCTGAAATCATATCCCAAATTGAAACATATCTGTGTGCTCCTCTCTATTTGGACCATATGCTTTGGCCTTGCCTCAAATTTTTGGACTGAGGGGGCGTTTGTGGGCTTCTAATTTGTTCCCTTATTAGATTTGTTTTCTATATAATGTGAAGTTCTGGTTCTGGAGTTAGAGCATTCATCTGAGCTGGAGGATTGTGCTAATTTATCAAAGTTTCATTAATTTGATAAGCTTCATTCAAAGTTTTTACGTGAAAGCAAAGATATGTTCGAGCACATAAATTGAAAATTAATTTTGACTGAAGTTTACAAGAATGTAGTGATCAATATCAATATGGATTTTGGCTTTGAGAATATGCATGCAAAGTTGCAACTTTAAACTTTAATCATAAAAAGCGAAAGAAGTAGAGAGAGATGTGTTATAGCTTCTTTTTCTTCTTCTTTTTTTTTTTTTATAAATATTTTATGTATTCCTTTCTTTAGACTAGAACATCTATCCTTTCAAGCTAATTAGCACTTAAGCTTATGGGATCATTGATAAAAGTTTTCAGAAACTGCAATAGAGTTAGAGAAGAAATAGAAAAATAGGGCCAACTCTTCTAGTTGTACGGTACCCAACTAGCTTATCAAGTCCATTAAGAAATTTTATTTTGTCAGTACAATCATATGGACCAGTGTTGCCTAGAACGCAGATCATGCTGGTATGAGTAACGGGAACATAATATACCACATGTTCTAAGTTATGATATGATAGGGGTTGATTTTATAAATTACAATATTAAAATGTACTTTCAAGAGGTAGGCATCCCATATAAAGATTATTATTTTTCAAACCATTCATGTAAAACACATTTCTAGGAGGCATTATAACCAATTTTCTATATTTTGTCTTGTCAAAGCTGCTCATTCCCTAGATTTTAGTTTGTTGCGTTTGATTTTTGTTTTTGTTCCACATAAAGTGTTTAGGAAATAAATTAAAAAGACTTAGTGGATGGCTTTGGATAATAATTTTTGGAACAAAGGTGTAATATTTCGAAATGTGCGTTAAAAAATGCAAATCATTAGGGTATTAGCATTTTCTAATAAGAAGTTTGGACCTTTTGGTTTTTTGGCTCGGCCTACTTGGTTTCAACCCAATTGTTTTTTTCCGAGTCGATGTGGAGAGATCATCTCTGAAATTACTTTGTACAATCTTGTTTTCCTTTTGCCTTTACTTCTCTCCAATCAAATATGAAAGCATTAAGGAACTTCTAATTCTCTCATTAACTGATTGTACTGATTTTGATTTTTTTCTCAGGCTATTCTTGCTAGTGCATTTGCAAAGAAGGATTTTGAGAAGGCCAAAGCAACTGCATCTCGCGTATTGCAGGTGCACTACTTTTTGACCCAATCAGTACTCAATTTTCATTTTTTCCCTTTTTTTTTTCTTTTCTTGTGCCACTCCCTTCCCCTTTCCTCCCTTTTAATGGTCTACACTGCT
This sequence comes from Heliamphora exappendiculata, assembly GCA_034768845.1. NCBI lineage: Eukaryota > Viridiplantae > Streptophyta > Magnoliopsida > Ericales > Sarraceniaceae > Heliamphora > Heliamphora exappendiculata. The sequence goes on from JAOTRH010445463.1 coordinate 29,094, forward strand.
AATGGCTCAACTCTACAGTTGGGTTTGGCTCTGGGTCTAGTTCTCTCTGTTGCTGTTGCTGTTATATTACAATTAGCATCGAAATTATTTACTGATGACGTCAATGTTCTGCAACTCTTAAGTTTAGGCATTCCGGTATTCTCTCTCTCTCTCTCTCTCTCTCTCTCAACAAAACAATTATGAGTAGTTTAATCGATGCAGATGATTTTTGGAGCTGAAGTTTTTGTGCTTTGTTAATTAGTTTGTTTCAGGGACCCAACCCATTAATGCTTTGGCATTTGTTTTTGACGGAGTCAACTTTGGAGCATCTGATTTTGTATATTCTGCATACTCCATGGCAAGTTCATAATAATCCTTTGGCTATTCGCTGTTAATTATCATAAGACTCAATTGTTTTTCTATTGAGTAACTTGAGTTCCATTTGGCTACCCTAGAGATGGAAGAAAATAAATTTGAGTATTCGTTCTTTTTCATCAAGTCTCCAACTAGTCCATGATTTGATTCCACCCGCCCAACTCCCCCTACTTCCCCTTCACCCATCTCTGCAACTACGTCAACAGTACTGAATCTGCATGCCGAGATTATATTCTACTTGGTGTCTCGTTTGTGCAGGTTTTGGTCTCAGTTGTGAGCATCCTGTGCTTGTTTTTACTATCTGCAAGTCATGGTTTCGTCGGTATATGGCTTGCTTTATCCATCTTTATGAGCTTGCGTGCAATAGCTGGCTTTTGGAGGTAATTTTATCTTGTTTAGAGAATGTCACTTATATTTCTTAAGGAAGAACAGATAGTTGTAGATTATCCTAGAGTACAGAACCATTTGTTCCTTTATTCTATTCTTCTCCTCTTGCACAATAAATAATTTTGATATCCTTTTATGAAAAAGAATAAAATAAATTAGTGCAACACTTTATTGATAAAACCAAAATTAGGAAAAAAAAAAGAAGAAAAAAATGATGGTTTGAATTTTAATATGGACATTCAAATCTTGCTTCAACACTTGTACACTTACATTTGCAGGATAGGGACTGGAACAGGACCTTGGGGCTTTCTGAGGGGATAATTTCTGGCCTAAAATTGCAACCGGTATTTCTTTTTTTATCTTTTTTGAATTTAAATATTTTGTCTTGCCAAAGTTACAATATCAAGGAAAAGGACTAAAAGAATAGAAGATAGAAAGAAAAAGAATTGTTTTTGCTATGTCAAAGTAGGACTCTTTAACACAAATACATTTATTTTTATACTTTATTAATTAAATAGTAATTTTAAATTTATTCCCAATTTACGTTAAAGTGTGTTTACTAAACATGTTTTTACCGAAAATATATTTTGTAAACACTTTTTTTAATATTTATTTAAATAAAATAATATTAAACGAAGTAATACATTTTTTTTAAATATTTTATAAAAACGTTTTTGCTAAACACATTGTTGATAAAAAAAAATATGAGCAAAACATGTTTTCCCGACAAACTACATCCCCATGGATACTAGACACATTTCATCCCAGTGTTGAGTATTGATGTACTGTTGTGAATCCACGTGATGCTATTAGATTATGTGAAGTTTAAATAGAATCACTTTGATAAGATCAATTGTTTATTTTATAGACATTAATGTGTAGTTCATATATGCAAGAAATTAAGTTGATTTGATGTTATAGATATTTACTTATCGTTTATTTTTTAAAGACAAATGTGTTTTTTCATGCGCTTAATAATACCTGATCAACTTGAGTTTTTTGTAAAAATAATCTATACATTAATATATACAAAATTAATGGTTTAAATCATTAAAATATATCTGATGTCCATTAGCACCGCTCTATTGAATTATGTATAGTCCACGTCAAATTTTATTTTTGATGATTTAAGCCATTAATTTTGTAGACATTATTGTATGGATTATTTATGTAAAAATGCAAGTTGGTAAGTGCTTGGACAAATTATATTTATTTAAAAAAATGACCAGTGCAGTTTACTTATCATTTATTTTTTAAAGACAAATATATTTTGTTCAGGTACTTAACAAAATCAAATCAACTTGATCTTGCAGGTATCATCTACACATTAATATTTATATAATTATATAATTAACAGTTAAAATCATTAAAGTGAGATCCATTTAAACTCTACATAATCTAATAGCACACTAATGTGGATTCACAACAGCCTATTAACACCCTTATGAAATGTGCCTTTGAGAGATTAGCCGATGGAGTTGTAGTTTTGTAAGGAAAACATTGATAGCAATCATATTTTCACGTATATTTTATCGAATGTATTTATACTAAAAGCGTTTTAAGTAAAAATGTTTTCATAAAATATTTAAATTATATTTATTATTTCGTTTAATATTATTTTATTTAATATTAAAAAACGCGTAATACGTCTTTAGTAAACACGCCTTAACATAGATTGGGAATAAAATTTTAAAACTACTATTTAATTAATAAAGTAAAAAAATGACCGTGGTTGGGTTAATGAGCTATCAATTTTTTTTTTGTTTTGATTCAATGGTTTTCTGATTAGCTAAATTATTATTTTTTAAGTGGTGACCAAGGTTCTAAATCGCGGTATCGGCCTGCGTAACGGTCGCGGTCGCGTGTAACGGATATCGAGCGTATCGGTCAACCCGTAACGGGAATCGGGCGTCGCGGACGTGAATTTTTTTCAAACGCTAGCAAATGGCACAAAA
>JAOTRH010445484.1:0-31783 GCA_034768845.1 Heliamphora exappendiculata
TATATATATATATATATATATATATAAATTAATAACATATTAAAAATGTCAAAAACTAACTTATAAGCTAACTTTTTTATTAATAAAACAATTTTTTTAGAGATATAAAACAAAGGTTTATTAATAGGAAAATATTTTACACACACTCTTATTGAAAAACGTACTAACTCTCTACATGAAATGTGTAGAACTCACGCGCTTTTTAATTGATTTTATATATTTTATGTGAAATCTTGTACATTTTAGTGTAGTGTGTACTAGTCAAATGGCTCACTTAACCTGCGTATGTATAACTTTTTTATATGATTTTTTTAGTGAATTTTTTTTTATCGTAAACACAAATAGGTATATATTTTTAAAAAAATTTGTTATAAAAAATTCAAAAAAAAAACAGATAAAACCAAAAAAAAGTGTTCATACAACTTTTATAAGAATTTTTTCGTTCTTAATAAATGTTTTGCAACCTTAGCTAAAACAGCCATACTTGTTAGATTTATTTTATTATGACAAATTTAAAAAATTAAAAAAAATTTAAAAAAAATGGAAAAGGTAAAAAAAAAAAAGAAAAAGGAAGAGGATTAGTTTATATAGTTTGTATTTTTAAGTATTTTTATAAATGTTACCTCAACTGCTTGTATATTAAGGGTCTATTTTAGGATTAAACGATTTTTTTTTATTTTTTTTATTTTTCATACTTATAAAAAAATTATAAAAAACAAAAAATAATGTTTCGAGTGAAAACTGATTTTTTCTTTTTCTATTTTTATGATCCATCTTGACTGGATATTTTCAAAAAAAGAAAAAGAGATCGATGTTTTAAAAATACAATCCAAAAAAAGGATAGGAAAAGTTATACCAAAGTCCAAACAGAGCCTAAAATTTCGGTGAAGTTGAATAGATTCGTCTATTATGATTTGAAATTGTTCAAATTATTACCTTGCATTGGTTTTTGGGCTAATAAGCTTTTGAATGGTCTTTTGTTAAATTGCAAGTCTGGTGAGCAAAAACCTTTCACAGTCAAAATTGAGGTATGTTTTGTCCATAAACCCTGAATTTACATTTTTACCAATTTCTTTTTATTTTAATTATTTTATTTTCTATATTTTGTTAAGAAACATACTGATTATAATTCCTGGATCAGAAACAACTTGATCGGCTATCAGAGAGAGTTAAGTCTTTGGATTTACATCCAACAGAGCCATGGTAATAATTTATTTTTTATTTTTATATTTTTTGATCGATGTTATTAAATTTGTCTCTCTTTGCTTTCCAAATTTCTCCATTTTGGAAATACTTAAAAAATGCTAATTAAGATAAAACTATTTCTCCTCATTTCTTTCTATTTTTATCATCTTAATTTAGTAATCCAGATAGACAAGTGATTAGAAAAGATAAATATAATTTTTTTTTTTTTTTTTTTTTCAAATCACACAAACCAAACAGGTTGTTAGATGAAAAACGAAATCTCATTATTAAATATTTGCTTAGAAGAGAAAGATACTCAAAAGCTTTATACACTTATTCTTAATCTTGTTTGTCCTTTTGTAACTACGACCGAAAAGCAGCAAGCTGGACATTTAATTCTGTAGTCGATTAGGTCGTGTCTGATTTCATTCTTAGTGACATGCTTGGTGATTGCTACGATACAAAATAATACAAGCGTTTCGGTAGAACTCGCTTTTATAAATAGATTTACAAAGAGAGAGTGCCAAGAAGCTTATATATGCATGATTAAATTCTTATTCTAGCCGTTTTAAAATGAGATTATAACCGTACAAAAGGTTATTTTTAAACCATTGATTTTTTTAGTATTTTAAGCAAAAACAATGGTTAAAAATCTGACTTTATGTCAAAACCAAACGAAGCCTAATTGAGTGCAAGCCATTTTCATATTTCCCACATGCATATAGAACAATATTTCTTCCAGCTGCAAGTTATTAATGCAAACCATGCTTCAGTGAAGGAAGTGTATTATGGGAAATGATATATACTTTCTCCTGCAGGATTCTAGCAAGTTTAATCTCAGGAAAAGTCTGTATCTGGAACTACCAGTCACAAGTAAGTAACAACTGCTTGTTTCATTACATGCTCCAATGCCTTGTTGTGCTCCATAATGTTTCCTCACGGATGCTCAAAAACTAAGCCAAAAATGTTTAGTACCAGACGGCGCCAAAAGATTTTTAGTTGTCCCTCGAGTTGTTTAGTATTTTTTTCTCATGTAGATAAAATCTCCAATTACGGATTACAAAAACCAAAAAAAAAAAAAAAAAAAAAGGTGGAGAGACCCAATGAAAGTTATTCTAACAAATAAAGTTGACTACGAGCCCAAAAAGTCAAGGAAGTGATTGAATAATTCATTAACCACTCACTATAATTATTCCGAACTCACAAATCATTCTGACTTGCGGACAGAATTTCTTCGTACATGGCCTGTTGCAGTAAATGCTTGTCAAAAAGTATTTGTAACTAGTCGAGTAAGAGATTAAAGCAGTTGTGGCTGAATTGTTGTCAAATTCAAAAATAATAGAATTCTATCGAAAAATCAGTGCCGTGGTGGTGCTACGAGCATGCCATCTTTCATATCGAGACATTGAAGTAGTGCGTCGGGGTGACTAGTCCGACTAGTCTCAAATGAAGTGTTATAATTAATTTCCATTTAATGGAATCCTATAATTTAATTAGTCAGGCACTTTCAAATGAAAGAGCTCTCATATTTATTCTTCCTCTGTTTCAATTCATTGTGGCTATATTTGTTATATATTGCCGAAATAAAAAAAGAATCTCCCCAGATAGTTAATCTCACGTATGTCTATAGTGGATTAAATTATTAGTCCCTTGTATAGAAAATTAATTTAAAAAAATGAAATAGATAATCTTATCCCATCTGGGGATAACTGGCCTCTACTTTCGTATAATCTCCTCTTTTTATTTAATCATCAAAAATGATTTTTCAATCTTATTCCATATTTTATTGCACTTTAATTAAATATAATACAAAAAATACCATAGTTTATATAATTTTATTACTATCTCATAGTATTAAAAAAAATGTCTTACATATCATTTCTATCTTCCTTTTTAGATTGTTAAGTTGTCGATACAACTTCAAGTTGACGTTTATGTGATATCTTGTTCAAAAAAGTAGTTGTGTAAGAATGAAATAACAATTTATTAGTACCGATTTGTTTTGGAATATATATTTTGCTAAATAGAGAAATAATAATTACTTTTAAAATTGACATTTTATTATTTTTTGTGTAACCAAAAATTACAATGGGTATTGTGAAACAACCATCATTCTATTTCTATTTCACTGCTAATTTGAATTAACCAAACAAAGCCTTAAGTACTAACACAATATTCATTCTTCTTTACAGCGTGTGGAGAAATCCTTTGATGTCACAGAGTCACCAGGTTTGCATCTCCCTCTAGTTTCTGCATCTATTCTTTAATTCTAGTGTACAATTTTTTAAATTCTTAAGGTGTGTTTGGGGTTGTGATAATAGCATGATTGGATTGGATTAAATTATACAATCGTATAGGAGATTTTTAAAAATATATTGTATCCTATTCCATATTCAAATTAAATTCAATAGAATTTTTATCCAATCGTCAAAATATATTGTATCCTATTCCATATTTTTACAATGAATGTAAAAATATATCTTATCATTCATTATATGATTAGGTTGGATATAACTATACAATCCAATCTAGCCATGCCATCGTATAGGAAAATATTAAAAATATATTATATCATATTTCATATTTAAATTAAATTCATTAGAAGTTTTATCAAGTCAAAATACACTGTCTTGAGTAAAAATATATCTTATCATTCAATACATGATTGGAGTAGATATAATTATACAATCTAATTTAGTCATATCATCGTATAAGAGAGTGTTAAAAATATCTCATCTCTCATGCTATGTTTAGAGTGAATTCCAATAAATTTCATATCAAATTCAATACACAGTGTGAAGTGAAAATATATATTATTATTTCTTATACTATTTTTAATTGATATAAACTTATTAGATTTTCATTATATATGGCTTGTCTAATTGTATTTCGTGTTAGTAACATGTCATTTATCATATAAATCACATTAACACAAACATAGTATGTTAAAATAACTCTAAACACGAATTTATACCAAATTTTATATAATTTAATGCATTTTTATTGAGATTTTAAAAACACCCGCATTAATTCATGAGTCGTTGATTATTTATTTTTATAATTTAATGCATTTTTATCGAGATTTTAAAAATACCCGCATTAATTCGTGAGTTGATGATTATTTATTTATTTATTTATTTATTTTTCAGTGAGGTCGGCAAAGTTTGTGGTACGCGAACAATGGGTAATTGCAGGGGCTGACGACAAGTTTATTCGCGCATTCAATTACAATTCCGACGAGAAAATTAAAGAATTTGAGGCGCACACAGATTATATCAGGTGCGTGGCGGTGCACCCTACCCTACCGTACGTGCTTTCCTCGTCCGATGACATGCTTATAAAGCTTTGGGACTGGGAGAAGGATTGGGTGTGCACGCGGGTCTTTGAAGGACACAACCATTATGTGATGCAAGTAGCGTTTAATCCTATAGACACTACCACTTTTGCGAGTGCATCGCTTGATTGCAATGCCAAGGTAGGACTGTGGTTAATTTTACAATTTATGATATTTATATTATAATTTAATACGATAAAGAAGGTAAATTAATACGGGTTATTTATTTCAGGGTTAAAGGAGAGGGGAATTAAACTTTATGAAAATAATTCTATATAGTCCATTAAGCATTTGATTTGTCAAATTAGGAGGATTGTACTATTTCTTAACCCTCCTAATTATTATAATTTTTATATTTTGAGACTATTACTATCCCACCACTCAAGTGAATTTAGTGGTCTTAAAACACTTACTATTTCATTTTTTTATAATTTTATTAAGATTTTGCTAAATTAAACAACGTATTATTTATTATTTAATTATTTTATTCTCAATCAAACACCTTTTAGTACAAAAATATTACAATATTAATTCAATTCATAATACTTTAGATATTAAGAATTCAAGTATACAAATTATTTCGTGAAAATAGTATTTTAATCAAACGAACTCTATGTATTATATATCGTATCTCATGTTAAAATATAAACGATTCGTATTTCGATTTAACAATTGTGGTTGGGACAATCAATCAGCATGAACTGTTTCTATTCACACAATTGTAATGTTTCCTTTGATGTGCAGATTTGGGATCTTGGCTCACCCAATCCAAATTTCACATTGGAGGCACATTCCAAAGGGGTGAATTGTGTTGAGTTCTTCACAAGTGGTGAGAAGACATACCTTCTCACTGGTTCTGATGATTTTACAGCTAAGGTATGAGATATTATCAGGGCATGTTTGGATCAACGGAGAGGAAAGGATCAAATTGAATTTAAAAAATATAGGAGCCGATACTTTAATTAATTTTGCGTTTGTATTTCAAGGTTAGTATTAATTATTTGGTGAATTATGAATTGTTAATCTCTCATTCATAGTATTAATAATATTAAGATTCTTCTTTATATTATTAGTACCAAATTCTGAATTTTCTTTCTTTTTTATCTAACGATAAAAAATAACTATATAACTCTTATGTCATTTTTTATTTCGCCCAAATCAAATATGAATCAAATTTTTTATTATATATATAATTCATTTCATAATCTTTTGATATTAAAAAAAACGTATAGGACTCACAGTACTACTTATTTCTCTTGAATTTATTTAATTCTATTCAAAATACCAAACGACCCCTCGTTCGCTGTCTTCTTCCTTAAAATATTTTGTGTATAAGTTGGATTCATTAACCATTTAATACTTTGAATTCAGGTGTGGGATTATGAGACCAAAACTTGTGTTCAAACACTAAAAGGCCACGTACATAATATTACTGCAGTGTGTGCTCATCCAGAAATACCCATCATAGTTACAGGCTCTGAGGATGGGACTGTTCGCGTGTGGGATGCAAAAACTCATCGGTAACTCTTAAAAGATAAATTAATGATGCATGAAATAAATTTATTCACGTGTTTACAAGTAGGTAGAGAAAAGTTAATTTCTTTTTTTATTAATTCAAACCGCGAGTTTCACTTCAAATTATACGATAGATTTTATTATCTCGACTAACATGAAAGTGAGTTTTATACTTTTTGTATTCATTCCATCGAGATGATTTAAAAAGGTAAAACAAAATTAGTTAAAAGATTAAAAAAAATCAAATTTTTTTTTGAAATTTAGCCCAAACATCTCTATATATAATATAGAACCCAAAGTTTTAGATGAAATCCTCGTTTGGCTTAAATTTAAAATTAGGCTTTTAAATCTTTTTGTTTAAAATTATATAAAAAATTTATTGTCAAACCACAACATCTTTTTGCATGGCGACTTAAAATAAGTTTTTAATCAAATAATTTTTTACTTATTTAATTTAAAATAAAAATAAAATAAAATAAAAAAACTTAACTTTAAGTCAGATTACCAAGACATGTGTTTTGAAGACAATTGCACGTGCCTTTGGTTCAACTATTTTCGGTTGAAAATCTCTGATCAATTCTCATCTACTTATTAAACTTGCAGGTTTGAGTGGGCACTGAACTATGAACTTGGAAGGGTTTGGGCCGTTGGATGCAAGAAAGCATTGCCACTGTAATTCTTTTTATTACTTTCGACAATTTATGCTATTGGAGTCGTTTTGCGATTTCACATTAAGTTAGGTTTTTTTAAAAAATTTATTTTAAACTTAAAAAAAAGTAAAAAGTTCATTTAAGAGAGGAATGAAGTGATTTTAGGTTAAAAGCTTGAAGTGATTTTAACTCAAAAGACAAAAAAAGTTGTTTAAAGTTGTTTTAATTTTTAAATTTTTATATTTAAATAATTTTATATTCAATATGAATCTTATTTAATAGATTTTGATAAGTAAATTCTAAAAATATAATTTTCATAAAAGTTGATCTTCGTAATAGAAGTTATGACATTTTTAAAATTATAAAAAAATTATACAAAAAACAAAAAGGCCAAAAGCTTTGAATTATAAAATGAGATTTTTTAATTTTTTAAACTTTAAATAAAAAGACAAAAAATTTGACTTAAAATTAATTTAAAGCGGGTTGAGGAATGAGCCCTTTCTGTTGGACATTGATGCACAGCACTAACTCCAAATTATGAAAGGAAGGAAACAGGGTGGTTGTGCAGAAATGTACAGCACTTTGCTTTGCTGCCCAAATAAATTAGTTTTTGAGCATATTTTTCTGATCAGATTAGTTAATTGTGTATAGATGATTGAATTTCTTATTCATATAAAAAATAAAATTGATATAATTTATCAAATAACATTTATCTAATGAATGATAAGTATAATTTATCTTTTAAAAAAAATTAGATAAATATTATTTAATTACTTAATTACAGATATTAAATTAATTTTATATTTAATATAAATAAATATTTCGACATCCCTACACAGTGGGGGGGTGTTTAGCCAAATTTTTATTAATATTTTTTGATTTTCTTCTACTAATTTTAATTTTTTAACAGAATTGTATTTGGTTGCGACGAGGGGACCGTTGTGGCTAAAGTTGTGTCCCCACACAGTTGGGTTTCTGTGAACCGTCAGATTGAGGGGGAAGACTCAAATGAGTGATTCCCACGAGAAATTTAAGAAGGAAATGTTGTTTGCTTCGTTTATCTTTTTTATTTATTTTTTGACTTTCAGTTACTAGAAAAAAAAGGAAAAAAAAACTTAGAATAAATGAATGATGTATACTTTTAAGTAGAGATCGTTTCTATATCTCACTTATCCTCCCTTGTTTATATGGTGTTTTTTAAGCAAAATAAATGCCCATTTGTGGTTTATAAGAATCGCTTCCACCATATTCCCGTATGTCGATTTAGTTTTTTTTTATATTTTTTTTATCATATTTGTGTACGGTTTCTGCACCCTAGGTTTAGAATGAAATGAATTTACCTGCAAAACTTGGGCATCAAGTCAAACATAGGCCATTTTAGATAAGTTGTTTATTTGTTTATTTTTTTTTTTTTGACAAATAAGTAAATATATTAATAAGTTACTTTGTTTAGTTCAATTAATTTATTTGTTTATTTATTTCGTTTGAAAAGATACTTGCTTATTTATTTATTTGTTTATTTTGATTTATTTTAGCTTATTTGATTATTGAATTATTTACTTATCAACTTAAATTTTATTTATTTGACAAAACAATAACATTACTTATTTAATTGCATATAAGCCAAATAAATCAATAAGCCATTTATTCAAATTGAGCCATAATGTTGTCAGCAAAAGTCAGAATCCGATCTTTTCAAATTGAGCTTGATTTGGGATAATGACTTATTATTATTATTTGTTTATTTTCACTTTTAATGATTTTTTTCACATTTTTTCATTTTTTTCACTTTTTAAATTTGTCTCTATCAAAGTAATTTGAAAAATAAATTTTTTTATACCAAGAGAAGAAAAACAAAATGACAATAAAAGAAAAATCACAGGGCAGGCGAGCAAAGCCACCGCCGCCTACGATCTCCGATTTTTTGTTAAAAGTTAGAACCTCATTTAGATTAAAATTCAATATAAATATATTTATTTATTTTTATGTTCATAAGTGAAAGTTATTCTTAATTACTTATAAGCCTACGCTCTCAAGTTCAAGTCTTCCTAATTGATTTTAGTTTAGTTTTTTAATTTTAATGTTATTCTAAGTTACAAATTTTTTATATAATTTAAAACTAATTCAAACATTTAAAATGCTAAATAATATAAATAGGATATAAAAAAATAAAAGTTATGATTAAACTATATTTAAGTCATAATCTTTTAATCCCAGAATATTAATTCTAGTTTTACCAATTGTAGTCAAATACAAAAAATTGAATAAGAAAAATATTTTATTGTTAAAAAAGCTTATAATAAATAAGTTAAAAGCTTGATGTATAAGTGTTAGTATATTGTATTCAGTTTTTTTCATAAATTAAATTTTATTGAATTATGGCTACAAACATATTTTGTTCACTTAAATTTTTATAATTATTTTTTAATTTTACTTAATTTTTTGAAGTGTCTTATTAAAACTCATTTTGGGTCTCAAAATCTTTAAAGCCGCCCAAAAAGATCTTCAATGTCATTCTTGTAGTTGCTCCCTTAAAATTAATTGTCTTTGAAGACTTAGTGGACATAATTACAGTAACTATTCGCTTTAAACTATAATACCAACAAACCCTCGTAAGCTGTAAATTATAAGATATTTTTGAGTATTAAGTAGACGATATCAAGTGGTATTTTTAAAAAGTAAAAATATTTAATTTATACTAAGTGATACACTTTTATTTTTCACCTATATAACAAATTAGAATTTTTTTGCTACATTAATACGTAAAAATTCTACATAAATAATGTACTTCGTAACTACAAGTGATAATACTATATAAGCAATACTACGTTACACTTTGTAATTACCAAATAATTACTTATCGTCCACCATGCTAACGTGTGCAACAAAGGACAAATTATGGTATTATTTGGGCTAATTTCTTTATTTTATTTATTTATATTTGAATTTTTTTATCTTTTGATTAAAATTTTATACTTTTTTGAATCGTCTTGATGAGATATACTGAAAAAATAAAAATATTTAATTGAAAGATAAAAAAAATTGATAAATACAAAAATAAGTAATATAAAATGTGACTTATTAGTTTATTTTGACTTATCTTTGTTCTTTTTAAATTTTTTTATATTTTAATCAAAAAAATTATTTTTTGGACTCCTATAGATAAAACATTTACTTGGCTTCATTCAGAGGAAAAATTATTTTATGTTCCGAACATATTCAAGATTAGACAAATGCATTTGTTTGGATCATTAATGTTTATGTGAGACCTATATCCATCTGTTGGGGGTATACGGCCCCTTGTGGGCATGGAAATAATTGTTCCATTCAAAGTGCTCGGAATTGAATGAACTAACAAAATAAATAGTCTTTGTTTCTTCTAACAAAAAAATGTTAGGCGCACATTTTCAAATTACAGTCCATACGAATGTTGATTGTGTCTGAGTTGTGCCTGAATTTGTACATATAACAAAATCTTTCTTCTAAACAACACACCATAAATATGATTTTATTTTGTCAATCCCATATTAACAAGGTTTTAGGTGAGAAGAGACTAAGTATGGCAATATGATGGGGGGAACAGGGTTGGAGATAAGTTCTCCATTCTCGTTACCTATTTGATCGGAGTAAAAATTAAAAAAAATATTAGATAAAAAGCAATAAATAGGGCAGGGCAAGAATATTTCAGGTTAGTTTTTAGACTTTAAGTGAGTGATATTAAGAAAAGTTATAAATAATATAATAAATAAAAAATAATAGTTAACGAATCAATAGAACTAAAAATATAAAACGTAAGAATAAAAAAAATATAAATAAATATAATAATTTAATATTTTAGACTTTTTATATTTTAAAAATATATATTTTATAGATGTATTTATATTTAAAAAATATTTATTTTATGTATTTGAGAACAAAGCTAAGAAAAATGGGACAGAAAAAAAATACTATTCCCACTACATTTGTTATCGAGACAAAAAAATTTGTACATAACGAAATAAAAACGTGCAGAGTCAGTGTGATGAAAGAATTATCATCCTAAAAAGGACATTTCAAATGTGGCCCCGTCCCTCACAGTTGACCTTTAGGTTTTTTTTTTTTCTCCCCCTAAAGAGAGCCATAACGATGGACAACCCTCTCTCTGTGTATTTTTCTAAATTAGAATTTTAAAAATAAAAACAACTTTTGAAAAAATAATAATTACAAGAAAAATTCAAATCTTAAAACTTGTAGCCCATGAATATTTTTGTTTAATTCTTGCTTCAAAAACAGGTATCAATAGTTCTACTCCATGCATTTTTCTTCTCTTTATTTAGGCTCAAAAAATATTTTTTATAAAAAATAAAATAATAATATTCGGGATAATTGTGTGGCACACTAGTCCTAATTGCGTGGCACACGTGAAAATGACCAGCACATGGCGTGACAGTTACTTATTGAGACATATTTGTGCATGGCCAATCCTAGTGTGTCAGCACAAGTTTGTAATTATTTTTTTATGAATAGACTTAAGCGTGACAAATCTAAGCATAACAACACAAAATGGTAATTAATGACCGTTTCAAAATGTGGGTTGATCTTATTTGTCTAGTATATACCCTAACAGTTGGGGATGTCAAATGCTAATAATTATTTGTAACCTATTTGTTGGGAATACTTTGGTTACTCTTGGGACACATAAAAGTAAAATGAGAGCTTAAGACATTTTCTTTGTAATTACTTGGTGTAATTGAAAGCTTTAAACTTTTGTTTTGTAAATTTTGTGTGTCTATTTTCAATTTCAATGTGTGTGTCTTTCATTGGTCTTCGATGAGACTAAGTGTTGAAACTTAGTGCCATTACACGTAATTTCGTAGGTAAAAGTTTGTTACTTGACAATTTAATAACCATAAATACCATAAAATAAAATAAAAAATATTTTTATTTTTTTAAGAAATGAAGAGAACCTGAATATAAAAAACATAGGTAGAAGGAGATATGAGAGATAGTCACTAACCATTGAAAGTGGTGGATAAAAACAGAGGAACTGCAATGATCGACATAAGTGAGAATTCAACAAGTTAAAAAGACAAATTAAGTAGAATGGTACCAGAGATTAAAAAATACATAAGAGGTCTTAGAGATATTCCAAACAACTAAATATTTTGTGTTTTTGTAGAATAGAGTATTTTTGAGAACCTATTTTCTATTTCTTTAAAAATAAAACGAGTTGTTAAATATAGCTTTGTTTGTAATGTTATCTTAAAAACAAGAACAAGAAATGGTTAGTATAAACGTTACTAAAAATACTCTTAAAAATTTAACATTACTTAAAATGGAAACTAAAACATTAATTTAACCACCAAAATTTAAAAATAAGATATGCCAGCTAAAAAACTTCTTCCAAATGCTAAATTTAGATACAAAACGAAAGAAAACAATCTCCGATTAAATTAATTTAAATATGCTAAATCACGTGTTAAAACTGTTAAAAAAATATCATCAAATCTGTTAATTTTAATAATTAATAAATTAACAATAAAATTTTAAAATATCACTCTCCAAAATTAAATTAATTTAAAATTTTCTATTTAATCAACCCAATCCAATTCAAACTGACCCGACCCGCACACAATTCAGCAGCGAACTGACAAAGACCCATCGCCCGACCGCAGTGGGAAGGTTCAGAAGCAGTGGTAGTTTCGTAAAAACATGCCATAAAATAGATTATCGTAATTACAAAGCATCGATCAATTACAAAGCATCGATCAAGGTTGCGCTGTTCTAAAGACAAACCTACCCCTCTCTCTCTTGATCGCTCGACCTTTATCTCACTTCAGTTGGAGAGCAACTCGAGCGAGGATCGTTGTGTAAGCAACTGAGTTGTCGATCGTTCGTTCGTTCACTGCGATCTCACCTGGATCTCTGGGGTTCGTCAACCTCCGTTCTTCGATTCCGCCGACAGAGACTCGTTTTCATCTCCAAAGATGGTGAGTTTCTCTCTTGTTCTTGTCATTCAAATCCTTTCACATTTCGATGTTAATTATTAGATCTGGAGCGGATTTCATACGATTCGATCTGAATATCTCAGCACCCGTCCGATTGCGTGAATTTAGCACAATTGTGTTTTTAGTGTACCTGTCTGAATGCTGTACTTGGAATCAGTTTTAAAGATTTGAATATATTCGAGATCTAGTGTTTGAACGTTTACTAACCTATTTGTGTGTTTCTTTTGATCTGGCGATTGGTGTGCTGCAGCCTCTCAGACTGGAAATAAAGGTACTAATATTCGTTTTACTTTGAATGGATTTTCGAAATCAGTAGTGGATTATATCTTTGTTCTTTTATGTTACGTTTTTGAAATTTGACGCTGGAAACTGTTGTTTAATCAGAGAAAACTTGCTCAAAGATCAGAAAGAGTAAAGTCTGTGGATCTGCATCCAACAGAGCCATGGTAATTTAACTTTGTTTGCATAACTGATCCCTCTGTTTGTATTTTAATTGGAAATGTAATGGCATGTTCCCTCTTTCTATCTTTAAATGTTATCTCGTATAGGAATTAAGTAGCATTGACTGCAGTTATGACTTTATATCTGTAAACAGGGTCTTCGTCTATGGGAAAATTCATCTTTGTGAAAGATTTTTTTTATTATTTTTGTTTTAAAAAAAATTGCAAATGATAATAGTGCTTTAACCTTGCAGGATTCTAGCAAGTTTGTACTCAGGGACTGTTTGCATCTGGAACTACCAATCTCAGGTGTGTAGCAACTATTCTATGCATGCAAAGAAGCTTTATTTACCATGCAACTGAATTCTGATAAGAACCTTCTTACGCCTCATGATGCCAGGTTTATTGTGAATTTTGATAAACCCGTCTTTTTTCTGTGTCTTCTTAATATGATTAATTTTGGAAATGTAATAGTGTACATTTTTTATTTGATTTTAGTTTTGTTCTTCCTATGACTGGCGGTAAATCATTGCGTGTTGTATTTTGTAGTATAACACTGTTATTTAAATATTTTGTGTCATTCTCTGGTCAAATCTCAATCTGTCAATAAATTATTGTAGGGGAGGCACTTCCACTGATGATAAAACCTTAAATTTAGATAAATTTATTTCATTGAATCCTTATCCTTAAAATTGTTTGTTACTAGGTGATTCCTTTGTTTTTGATCACCGGGGATTGGAAATCAGTGTATGTAGTGTAAACTTGATGTTTTGTGTTTTTTCCCCTTTCTTTTCCTTTTTCATTTTCCAATGGTGGACTTCTTGTCTCTCTTGATTATTCTTTCCTTATTTTTCGAAAACATACCTTTATGTTCTGTTTATACATGCATGTTCATTGTATACCAGGATTTCATTATCTATATTAATAAGATATCCAAGTCTAGTTTTATCAACTTCTCTCACTTAAAGTCTCCATTCCATAAGCTCTACTTCCGGATTATAGACAACAGCATAGATTTGAAGCAGTAGAAAAAATTCAGCTCCTACCAGTAACATAGTGTCTACGAAAAATTAAAGAGGCATGAAGGCTAGGAAGCACGGAGACACCAAAATAGGTGCCACAGCCGTGTTAGACGCTTGTCGGACACAAACATGTCTTGGACACGCAGGAACACATGTCAAACATGCCACGTGGTGTGCCACATGTGCTTTTAAATTTTTATTTATGCAGAACACGGCATCGGACACATTTACGCAATAATAGACATGCTGCAGGACATGGCCAGGGCTCTAGTGAAATTTTAGATAGATTTTTTTGGGGCTCTATTAATAATTATTTAAAACACGCTTGCTGAAATTGTGAACACGTAATGAAGTCCAAAATATGCCAATCATTGTTCAAGCTACATATGTGGGGTAAATATATAAATAAAAAGTACTTTTTTTCTTCCTTGCATCTCTGTTGTGTTTGTATCCTGATTTTTTAAAAATTCTTGTGTCCCGTGTCCGTGTGCGTACTTTATAGCACGAAGGTATCCGTTAGTTGGGGACTCGGAATCATTTATGTCATGTATAAGAATGCGAAGAACAATTTAGCATACTCCTATTGGTTATTGGGGAATTGGTATCATTTACTAAAAAAAAAAAAAAAAACTATTTAGATTATATGCATGCATTGACTTGGTAAATCTGTTCAAAGTATATATTGCAATTTGCAGATGCATTGCATAGTCCTCTAAATTCTGTTAATTTGATAGCCTAATGCTTAGCTTGTCTGGTTATAGTTAGCATATGGTATGTTGCAATTAGCAAACTAATTAGCATAATTATGTTGGAATTTTTATTCCACATCTTGTAGTTATTGTTATTATAATTTAATTTAGTAGCCATCCTGCTATTTTAGCATTATCTTATATATCAGATGCATTAGAATGATGAGAAGTAGGTAATGCCACAATGGTGATATTAGTGGAAGAGTGGTCATCTCAATGCTTGTTCATTATGTTCCAATGAACATGGAATTGGCTTTGTAGGTAGGGTTAAAGTTAAGTATATGGGATTTCCCATCAGAACTTCATGCTTCAAATGGGACCTATTGCAAGATTTGTGAATGATTGATTATCAAGATTTATAGTCCTTTGACATCAAATTAGTGAGATATTGTCATACACAAAGTTTGAAGGTTTGATGTAAAGTTGTTTCTCATAGCTTCGTGCATTGTTGGGGGTTGGTATTGCCTTGGAAAGGCATTTGGAGGGTTGATGCTCCATTGAATGTGACATTATTCATTTGGACAGCAGCACATGGGAAAATTATGTCAGAAGAGTTTTGAGCGTGAGCAACCTTATTAGAAGAAGTATCTTGACTAATTGATGTTGAATGTACAATAGGAATGGGGAATCAAATTCCCACTTGTTGTTACATTATGAGGTTGCTTGGGAGTTATTTGAGTTTTGAATCGGTGTTGTTTGACGTTAGTGGGTCTTTGACAACAAGATGGCAACCATGCTTTTCAGATTGGGGGGTGGGTGGGTGGGTGGGTAGAAGAAAGACTTGTCTTTTTGGGTCCTTTATGGTTGGTGTGTCATATGGTGGGAGCATTGTAGAAGGTTGATGGTGAGGAGATTGCAATATACGGGTTGAAGAGCATGACTTTTGTCCATTCTATAGAGTTGGTTGTCCGAGAGAGGCTCACCCTCTTGGGTTAATCTCATTGATTTTATATATTTCATGGCGATATAGTGATCTGAGGGTTGATGTAGATCATTTGAGTTTTTAAGTGTTGGTGCTTTTGGCACCACTTTTGCTTTTTATAGGAAACTTTTTCCCGTTTATAAGGGAGGCACTCTCTTAATTGCACTTTTTAAGGGAAGTTTTTTACTTATCAAAAAAACAAACATAGAATTCTTTGTGCTTATGTGAACTCACTCTTGCTTCTGCACTATCCCCAATTCCCCACCTTGGGTTGATTGTGTATAGTATGACAAGATTTTTGTGCTTCTGTCCTTGACATTGTTATCAATGTTAATCGTAAGACCCATTTCCCCGTAGTAATCCTCTTTTAGGAAATAGTAGATGATATTTGATGTTAATTTATAGGACTACAATGTTAGTGCACAATTTCAATGTTTATGCTCATATTTTTATGTATTTATTGGAACTTATAAGATTTATCAGTTGCGGTCATAATTGTTAGAATCGTACGGTTCACGATTCGATTCATACGATTCGTTATGAGTTTCAAACTACATGATACGATTCATTGCTTGGAATTAGAAGTCACATTGAATCACACGATTTCCTATTCAATTTATATGTTTCACAATTCGTTTCATACGATTCATACAATTCTTGCGATTCTGGCTAATTTTTTCTTTTTTATTTGAAAAGGCTCTAAATAAAGCCATTGAAGGTAATAAGGATAACTCAACTCTTCTTCTTTTTCCCCCCCCAATCACAATACCCCTCTTTTAAGAAGACCTAGTGCAATATGATCCATTAAAAAAAGGTTCAATGGCCTTGTCTGCTTGGTTATCCGAATGATGCTTATTGATCTTGTATTATGTAATTTTTACCATATTCTAGTCCTCTATTTTTTTAGTATTTAAAGTTTGGACATTAAAAATTTTAAATTCTGAATCTTGTTGTATGAAACTTAGTTATGTATATATCCATTCGCAACATATAAGAATTTTATTTATTTATTTGATAAGTTACATATAAGAATTTTATTATAATCTATAACCAGGTATAAGTTTTAATTCAATCGCAAAAAAATACGAGTGTACAACCACTATTGTCATACTTTTTGGTTTAGTACAATCATTGCTATCAATTGAACAAAAACAAAGAAATTATGCACTATATACAAAGTTTTAAAAGTATCTCACGATTCAAGATTCGATACAATTCACGATTCATTACTTGGAAAAACGATTCATGATTCGATTCATGATTTAACAACCATGGTTGCGGCCCAAGTGAGGTTCAAGGAACACGAGATGAATTTTCTTAGTCTTCATCTTTGTTTACATATTCATGCATGTTTGAATCCTTTCCTAAGGGCCCGTTTGTTTGTCCAGAGATAAATTAGCGGATATAAAATAATGTCGGAGATAACGGCAAATATAAAATAATTGGATATAACACTGGATATGTTATACTTGGGTATAGACATAAATCGTGTTTGTTTTTATGACAAATATGAATGGATATGAATTTATAAAATAAAGATAAAAATATTTTCCCCTATTTGTCCTTATATTGAACAATCAGCAACTTGACATGCTCATCAAAGCCACTCCAAATCTGTCGCTCTCCGTTTCGATAACCCACAAAATCCCCTAGCCATGATCTACAAAAACCAACTCTCTTCATTCAAAGCCATCGTCGATGACCCACTGAAATACCCGAATTTCTCGCGAGTTGAACAATTTCTTGACAGAGATTTTGCAGTAGCATGGAGACAGGAGGGAGGGAGGGAGTTGCTGGAGCCGCAACAAGAGGTGACAGAACTGCCATAGCAACGGGGCAGTGAGCTGTGCCGAAGTTGGGTTTATATGGAAGGGGCAATAACGTCATTCAGCAAGAGCGGATATGTAAAACCCCCACTCCCCTGGTAATTGTAGTCTGGGGATATAAGGCTCAAAGGATATTTTATCCCAAGTTTTTTAAAGCACCAAACAAAGGATATGTAGACTGACAGGATTTTATATCCAATCCTATCCCTGGTATTCCCTGAACAAACATGCCCTAATTGACATGGAAATGAACAAAATCAATCTTCTTTTAGCATTATCTGCCTTTTTATCAACCCTTTTCCCTTCTAAAGGAAAATATTCACAGGCCGGGAGGGTCCACAAATGTGCAATGAATGGCTTTGATATACTCCCAAGAAATAAGAGTGATCAAGACAAGTAGAAGTTAATGGTTTAAAATTGGTCATCGATTTCTGATTATTTATTTATTTATGATGTCCTTTCCAGGAAGAAAATCTGATGAAAATACATGCGAAGCGAAACGCCACTATGCTTAGTGAACAGGGTAGATTTTTCAAGTCCATTGGGATATAATTTCAAACTTCCCCTATTGTAGCATGAACCAAACTCTAGAACTTCAACAAACATCTTGATTGAAATAAATGAGTCCTGTATGTCATTAACAGGAGATAATGTTCTAAAGAAAATACCTATATTTTTACTTTGACATCTTTTTATTGCACGAAAAACTTCTCATATTACATTAATTACATTAGTGTAAGTGACTTAAATGCCTACATTTTGTTTTTGAAACATTTCTATTCCTAATTCTCAAGAGAACATGATAAATCTGCTTTTCACTTATTCAATGCTTTTGAAGGCCCCATAAAGACCATGTCCTTCTAGAACAAATTGTTGCTGGTACTGGCTTTTATTTGAGCCTTTTCTGAGTTCCTTTTTATTTTTTTGCCTTCTATCAGATATTAGCGCAATGGTATATTATGGAATTGGGATGTTCTGATGAATAAGAAACAAGATTAACCCTAGCACGCCAAAAGATAATGGAAATCATACAGGGATCTTGAGTATTTATCATCCTTGTAATGATTTCTTAAGCATCTGCTGCTAACTTAAATTTATTTTTCTACTATCGTAGATTATGGTAAAGTCTTTTGAGGTGACTGAGCTACCAGGTACGGGATTAATATTTTACAATCTCTGTTTGCTTTGCTCAGTGGCCATATTCTTCTTTCATTGTCTTGTCTTGATGAAGGCTTTCCTGTGCGCTGATATATATACCCTTTGGATTTGCAGTTAGATCAGCAAAGTTCATTTCACGCAAACAATGGATTGTTGCCGGTGCTGATGACATGTTTATTCGCGTATACAATTACAATACTATGGATAAGGTCAAAGTATTTGAGGCACACACAGATTATATTAGGTGTGTGGCTGTTCATCCTACCCTTCCATATGTATTGTCGTCATCTGATGACATGCTTATAAAGCTTTGGGATTGGGATAAGGGCTGGGTGTGTACTCAAATTTTCGAGGGTCATTCCCATTATGTTATGCAAGTGACGTTTAATCCGAAAGACACCAACACATTTGCTAGTGCATCTCTTGATCGCACTATAAAGGTAAGAAATTAATTGTCTGTTTCTAACTTGTTAACTATAGTTTTGAAATAATTAAGTGTAAGTGATAGTCACACATTGGCAATTTTTTTCCTCCTTTTCCTTTTTCATTCATCTTCCCAGATATGGAATCTTGGCTCCCCAGACCCTAATTTTACGTTGGATGCACATTTGAAAGGGGTGAATTGTGTTGATTACTTCACAGGTGGTGATAAGCCTTATCTGATAACTGGTTCTGATGATCACACCGCAAAGGTTTGCCTCCTATTATCATTTCTCCTCGTTGGGCTCACTTACATGTACAATGCAAAAATATTTATGGCTATATCCTATGAAACAGGTGTGGGACTATCAAACTAAAAGTTGTGTTCAGACACTAGATGGCCACACCCACAATGTTTCTGCTGTATGTTTTCATCCTGAACTTCCCATTATAATTACTGGTTCTGAGGATGGTACCGTTCGTATATGGCACGCTACCACTTATCGGTAAGTTTTGCGGCAAAACTTTCTTAGTTAATACTGAGATTTCATGATCTAGACTTGCCACCGACTCCTTTTTGTTGTTGCTTTCATATGTGGTGGCATGCCATTTCATCATTATGGGTGGCCAGGGGTGGTGCCAGAAAATCTCCTTTTCTTTTGGTGGGTTGGGGGGGTGGCAGTTCTTATTTAGCTGTTCTCAGTATGCCATTTAGTATTACAAAAGTTGACTCAAACTACATAACTAGTTGAGTAACAAAACTCCTGTTTGTAGACTTGGCAATTGTTGAATGACGTTTATGTTGTTTCTTATTTTATAAATCAGCTTCCCCTTTATTTTTGTATTTGTTAAGACTATTTAATTACCTAGCTTTATAGGACACAAAATTGCATTTTCCTTGTGAAACTTGCATCTTTATGCATCCTATTTTTTCAACGCAATCCTCATGCTTGTCATTTAGCTTGCCCTTTTTGTTTGAACTAAGGAGGCCTTTTATCATATTAACATTACCTCACCATTAAGTTAAAAGAAGATTGGGGAACACTACGTCCAAAAGTTAGCAACCACACTGTATCATCACCTATACGACAGTGCAGCTGTGATGAGGGGAGGCTATGGCTGTGACACTGCAATCCCTCATTGGATGAAGGTGGAATTTTCAAATTAAAGACTTTGGACATTCCTAGTACAAGGCATTTTTTCCTAGTAAACTTAAGAACAAAGTCATGAGTTGGCCACTTTGGTGTGCATGTATAGGCGGGCATGCTGCACGTGACGGAAAAAGCGAACAATATTGTATTGGGTGGGGATGGGTTATTTTAAATTTGATACCAAAGTCAATCTTGATCTCATAAAGGTTTCGTGCCAGTGCGATTAGAGGTGTAGAGAGGCTCTGAAAGGGGCAGAGGCCTCCAGCGTAGTATATTTTGTTCCCGCTTATGGGATGTTTTGGGGTTGCTTATAACCTGCTATTGCAAATTGCTAGTTGGGGGAACAACCTAGATAACGAGACGAGAATGGCTGTAGAAGGTGACATACCAATTCCACATCAGATGAAAAGTGGAAGGTTTAAACTCTAATGCTATGTAAATATGGACCTTGGACGTTGGACCTTGTTAGTAAAAGGTATTTTTCAGGAAAACTTGGATAGAATGAAGCCGTTCTTTGACAATAGTGGCGTGAGTGCATATGCGTGTACATTGCACATGGCATGTAAAGTGGATAATACTATATTAGGCGGGAATGGTTGTTAAAATGGCATTGCAGGTCCCCTCTTCCACCTCTTATGTGTACAACATTCTTTTTTATGCCATTTAAATAGAATTACCTTGTTAAAATGATATATTTGTTTCGTATACCCGCATACATAGTTAGTTGGTTCATGACATATTCCACCTTTTTGAACTTGTTGGTTACTAAGTTATAAGTTTGTTGACTTTGAATTGGCACATGCAATCAATCGGGCGGAGTCTTAGGATTCATGGTTCCATGGGATTAATGACACCATTCTTTTTACTTATAAAACTTGGCAGTTTTAATTTTTAATTGGAAGATGGAAGCATTTCCACGGTCTCTCTCTACCTCTCACCTTTGCCTTTTTCCCATCTCAACTCTCTATTTTTCTTTCTAGATATCCTTGTGAAGTCTCATACTTTTTATTTGTCCTTTTCAATTGCAAATTTCGTTCATACTTTTTATTTGTCCTTTTCAATTGCAAATTTGGTCAAGGATATGGAAAATAATCCCCTTATCTAAGGGTCTATTTCAGTGGTTTTACTTACAAATATTATAGTTTAAATTAATGTTGACACTGGACAAGTTTTGCTTAAGGACCGTGGTACTTATCCCATCTTCCGTGTCTCTCATCATTCCCAATAGGATATCCTTGTTATGACTTTTTTCATCAAGTGTTAAGGGTCTCCACTTTCTCTCACCTTTCTTGAACTCTTGCAGTACCTTGATGTTTGTTGTAATTTAAATGGAATAAAAACATATCATGGGAAACAAAGGATTGTTTCGTTTAGTTCACAAGTTAAAGAACCTTGTAATGATGCCACCTACTTGCTTGCTAAATTCATTACCAATTCACAAAAAAAATGGCAAAAAAGAAAGCATTCACTACTCTTCTCTATCTTGTATCTATAGTATTTTTGCCCTGGTGAATTTCTGTTTCATTCAATGAAAGTTTGGAATCTTGGGTTATTACTTCATAAAAGTTGCAAATTCTTCCGTAGCTTATTTTTGAATATGAGATTTGTGTAGAATGGTGTCCAGTTGGTCTTATTAAGGGGGAAAAAAGAAACAATGCCCTATTGGGTTAGTTTTTTTCTTATCCCTTTAATTTATTCACATTGGAGTTTTTGTATTTTAATTTATTTATAATATGTAAATACAGTAACAATAGAAGTATAAATGGAAAAAAAGCAAAAATTAAATACTAGAAGCTTAAAAAGTGATAGTTTCATTGGCTAAGTTTGATTATTAACAATGAAGGAGGGTTTGAGAATGATCTACCTAACATAATTAAAATTTGTTGACTTAAGTAGATGGGTGCTTCTAGGATATTATTTAATCGACAAATACCTACAAAATTAAAAGAAAAATTGTATAAAACAATAATATGATCAACAATGTTATACAGAATAGTGTGTTGGATAACTACAGAACAATATAAATAAAATAAGTGTAGTTGAGATGAAAAATGTTAAAATGAATGTGTGGTAAAATTAGGAGAGATACAATTAGAAATAAAAATATTCATGAAAGGGTAATGGGACAGATGGAAAACATGGATAAGATTTTGTATCTCCTCGGTGTCCCATACTATGTTAGCGAATGGATCTCTGGTTGGCTTCTCTCGTTCTTTGAGGGGTTTGAGGCAAGGGGATCTCTTCTCTATCTTGTTGTTCCTAGTGGTGATAGAGGCGTTCAGCCGGTTGATTCGGGATGCAGTGCAGAGGGATATGTTCCAGAAGTTTGATACTGGCATAGTGAGGGGACGATCTTGGATCTTTCACATTTGCTCAATGCTGATGATACTTTGGTGTTTGTGGGCGCTGATCCTTATCAGATGGGGTATCTACGGTGTGTTCTTATTTGGTTTGAGGCCTTTTCGAGGCTTAGAGTTAACTTGGCTGAAGCTTTAGATCATTCTAGTTGGAGAGGTTCTGGACTTGGAGAGCTTGGCAAGTATTCTGAGATGTAGTATTGGGTCTCTGCCAGTCACCTATTTGGGCCTCTCGTTAAGGGTGCGGTTTAAGGCGAGGGTGGTGTGAGACGAAGTTATAGAGAGGTTTCAGAGGAGGCTGGCTTGATGGAAGCGTCATCTTTACTCTATCTAGCCTACCACCCTATTGTTTTGTCTATTCACACAATTCTGAGTTTGATGGCTAAGAAGCTAGAGAAGTTGCCGAGGGACTTTTTATGGGGAGGGGGATCAGGATAGCTCCAAATTTATTTGGTGTATTGGGGTATAGATTGCTATCTTGTCGAGGAGGGGGACCTTGGTGTTTGGAGACTGGTCACTTTTAATAGGATTCGTTTGGGGGAAATAATTGTCGAGATTCCTAGTTAAGAGGGATAATAGGTGGGGAAAGGTTATCCAGTTTAAGTACAAGTGTGACAGTGGAAATTGAGGTACTCTAGCGATTTTTTCTCATGGCAGAGGCTTATGGAAAGGAATCAAGAGGTGTTGGGATAGATTTTCGAAGCACATTCTTTTTGAGATTAGAGGTGGGGCTCAGGTAAGATTTTTGGTTGATGCATGGTGGGGAATATGACTATTTGTAGGGCCTTTCTGGATATTTTTGCTTTGACTTTAGACAGAGGGGCATCTGTAGCATATTATGCTTTGTAGAAGTCGAATGTCTGCTTCTGGGATATTGGGCTGAGGAGGGAGGAGATGGACGAGCTGTTGGTTTTTCTAGAATTGTTGTCTGACTCTAGTGGGACGGTTGGAGGGTTAGACACGGTTATATGGGGAGTCTGTAGTTCACATTCTATTTTATTGTCAATTTTCTAGGAATTGTGAGGGTTTGTTTTATTACTTTTGTGGGTAGATTGTGCTGAGTAGTAGGAAGAGGGCGTGAGTTGGCTCCTCTTTGTTTGATGTGGTTGATTTGGTAGGAGCATAAAAGAGTTTTTGATGGTGTTGAGTTTCCTTAATACAGTATGAAAGATGTCCTTGTGAGTAACTTGTACAATTGGCTTTTTGAGAGAGGCACTAGATCTTTTTTTTTGGATACAAGTGATTCTATAGATACAAGTGATTCTATAGATTCTCCGTCACTAGGATGATTTCTTTTGTAGAGGTTTTTGTTATGGCTTCTATGTGGGTGTTTTTGTGTTCTCTCTTTTTTTACATAGGCGACATTCCCTTTTTGCCCTTTATATAGTATCTCTTCTTAAGAAATCATGATAATACCAATTGATAGGTTAAAATGGTTTGGTTACATATAAAAAGGCCCGTCGAAACGACAGTAAAGGAGTGATAGGTTTATTATTATTAGAAATATTAAGGGAATTTAAGATCTAAATTGACATGAGATGTTGGGATTAAAAAATGTATGGATTTTTATTAAATTTTAACTATCTATAATCGTTTTGACATAGCAGAATAGAGAAAAAGGATTCATATATCCGACCACAAATGGTTGGAAACACAAGGGCTAGTTTGCTTTGGTTTGATGGTTTTTTGTGTGTAATATTATGTTGCACTCTTTTTAAAAAGAAAAAAATTGAGTGTTGGGAGTTGTGTTGGTCTTTCTAAAGTTTCTGTACTATTTTCATTTGATTTGCAGACTGGAGAACACATTGAATTATGGTCTTGAAAGAGTTTGGGCCATTGGATATATCAAAAGTTCACGTCGGTGAGTTTTATTTATATGCTTTTTTTCTGGGATGATCTATATTGTAGGTTTTGGCGTTTAGGAAGATGTTTGTCTTACCAGTAGATTCATGTGCCTGTTTAGTTCATAATTTCTATATAGGGTCCTTTAGTTTAGTTCATAGTTGTCAATGTGGTGTTCTTGGGGATAAAGGTCGTACTTAAATTGTCAGAGTAGCCAAGAATTGAAGGTCTGAAAAAGGTTTGGTGGAAATGAGTTATTTCTTTACTGAATATAGCATTACAATTCAAGGGCAGAATTAGGAATTCTAAATTTAACATCTTTTGCTGAATTTGTTGCATGCATCCTTGGGTGTCTTTAACACTTATCTGGCTGCAACTTCATTTTTGTAACATTTGTACTCTCTGGACAGGGTTGTAATAGGTTATGATGAAGGAACTATTATGGTAAAAATTGGTCGAGAAGAACCTGTAGCTAGTATGGACAATAGTGGAAAAATCATATGGGCTAAGCATAACGAGATTCAGACTGTTAATATTAAGAGTGTTGGTGCTGATTATGAGGTTTGATTCAATGGCATTATCATATTTTCTGAATGGCCTAAAAATGTAATGATCTTTCCTGCTTAGTGACGGTTAAATTCATTGCTCCCTTTGCTTCTCAGGTTAATGATGGAGAAAGATTACCTTTGGCGGTGAAAGAGTTGGGAACCTGTGATCTTTACCCACAAGTGAGTTGGCCTTCTCTGGCTGTTTTTGATATTTCTGATGTGTTGTGTGTTGATTTGGATTATCATACTTGCAAGCTGGCTTTCTCGTGGAAGTAGCACTACAGCTATTTAATTTGCCCATTGAAATATTAATCATGCTGAGATATCTGGTAGATTAACTTTATTTTTCTAGTTTGAAGGCATTTTTTTCTCTTCCTAAAGTTTAGAAATTAGGTGAAATGTCAAAAATGCACCTATGCATCATATAATTGTCTTGATTTTAAACAGAAGTATAGGCAAAATGATAAATCAAGTCTTGTGATTTAGATGTTTGGATTGTGATTGCTTCCTATACCTCATGTACGGGATACCTGTAAATTTTGGATTTAGGAAGGGATATGAGTTGTAACCCATGATTAATATTTTCATCATTGTTAACTTTGGATAGACTTGGGTCTTATAGTTCCCTACCAAGACAAACTTGCAACAGGTCCTATGGGCAATGACTCTTCTTTGCATCTTTCTCGTGGTGGGAACTGGATGACAGGGAAAGACCCGGAGTGAGTCAAAAGGCTTCTTTCTCTGTTCTTGGTTTGGGGGATTTTTGGGCCCTCGATCATATTTGTAGTTGGGAAGGGGGGATGAGTTGAATCAATGGACATTAATGAACTATCACTTTAGTTGTACATGACATAATCAATTCTTCAGATTGAACATGGGTGCTTGCACTTGTTCAAGAATAACCATGAAATAATGGCACGAATTCAGAGGGTATGCCATGAGACTCTGGTTGAGTTGGGTTTGAATATCTTTTCTTTGTTGGGCACTATTGTTGGACATTGTTAGACATAGGATGTGCAACTCCACTTCCTTCTGTCATGTTGCAAAATATGGGTACTCTACTTGCATTCTAGTGTAGTACATACCATTAAATTGTGTGAAGATGTTGACCTTTTTAGATAAAGATTACAGTTTTTGGGTTGAAGGAAAAATAAGAAGTGGTGAAAAATCTCTAATATTTGCGAACTTTAATCGGTGAAAGTATAGTTAGTGTGATGGCTTATCAGAAGATTTAGAACTTAAAAGATGATTTGCAAATCTTTTTATATTAAGATTTCTCATTCTTCTAATATATTACATTAACATGGTATCAGCGCAAAGATTGTTGAGAAATTAAAAAAAAAAAAACTAACCCTAGCAACGAGAACCATCATCACCCACTACTGTCGCTGACTTCATTCATCACAGTCGCCGTTCTCATTGCTGACCACAGGCATTGCCGTCATCGCGGACCAAAGTCGTAGCCGTCATCGCTGACCACATTCACTTGCGTTGTCATCAACAATTGGATCAGTCATCGCGAATCAATGTCAAGAACCATCATCAGGAACCAATCTTCAACCCTACTCACGACCCATCATCAACCCAGATTGCCAACCACAGTTGCCGTCGTGGCCGTCGTCCATCACAATAGCTGCCGTTGCCCTCCGCCTCATCGTCGCCGTTGCCAACGGTCGATGTCATCGTCCGCAAACCTGCTATGAACAAATTTGCTATGAACAATCAGAACTCTTAACTCTAATCATGAACAGATTTGATATGAACAGCTTATATTCTTATGAGTTGGGTTTTTCTTTGTGGGTTGTGGTCTTTTGTTCCTTTGTGAAAGAACTTTGTTCCATGCTTGGTTATTGGAGTTATGGATTCAAAATCATATATTCCTCTGTTTATAATTCCACTACTCACTACTCACTAGTCACAAGTTGAATGAAGTTAATTATTTGGATTGGTCCAAAGATGTAAGAGTTGCTTTAACTGGTCAAGAACCACTTGACTACGTCTTGTCCATTTGATGACAAGAGGAAGCCTGAATGGGAGCAAGTTGATGCTCAAATTGTTACATAGTTATGGAATTATATGGAGTCACATATTATCAATATGTGCACTCATCTGGAGTACATTCAAACGTTATATTCCAATAATTTTACTCGTATGCATGATATTTCAGTTGCAACAAGATGATAAGTCTATTACAGATTATTTTGCGGCACTCAAGAGGTTTCATGAAGAGTTAAATATGGTTCTTCCCATCATAAATGATGTTTGCAAAATGCAATAGCAACGAGAATCGATGGTTATGATGAGATTTTGGTGGGGTTGCAGCCTGAATTTGAGTTCGCTCTTTATTAGATTTTAGCAGGAGTTGCACTCTCTTCTCTTGCCAAAATATATTCTAGAATCTTGTGCACCATTTCTCGAGACAGTTCTCATGGTTTTAGTGGTTCTTCTAGGGATAATTCTAATCGTTCAGCTGCAGTTATACAACATTGAGGTGATCAGTTCAGTGGTTATAGTCATGGTAGAGGAAGTGGTAGTTCTCAAAGTGGTCGCATTGGTATTTCTCGTGGTGGTCATAGTGGTCGAGGTAAAGGTCCACCTCGTTAATGCTCTAATTATGATTTACTCAATAATACAAGAGAGACGTGTTGGGATCTTATTGGCAGACCTCGGTTTGCCAATGTGACATTCGGCATTGTTTACCCTTCCTCCTCTATACCTGTTGAGAAGAATATCGCTATTTTTGAGGAAGAGTATTTTAAGTTGCTTCAGTATAGGTGATTTTGCAGGCATCTCTTCCAGTTGTATCTCTAGCCTAGAAAGGTTTTCCTACTGCTTGTCTTTCATCTTTTTCTACTTATCGACCATGGGTCATTGATTTAGGTGCCATTGATCATATGTCAGCCGTCTCAAAATTTTTCTGTAAGTCTTTCTCATCTTTATCTCGTGTTACTTTAGTGAATAGTTTTACTAGTTATGTTGAAGGCATAGGAACAATTCAACATACTCCTTCCCTTTCTCTATCTTCTATCTTATATATCTCTTGTTTTCTTTTTAAAATTTGATGTTTGTGAGTTAACTTACCAAAAATCTTGATTGTTCTACTTTTTTTTTCCTAATTTTGTTGTCATTCAGGATTTGGTGACGTGAAAGACGATTGGCGAAGGACGTGAGTTAGACGATCTCTATTATTTGGACAATAAAACGTCATCCGAAGTTTCTCCTCGTGCATGTCCTACTATTGCTTCTCTGCATCAGATTCATTGTCGTATAGTCACTTTTCATTAGAAAATTTAAAGCTTTTAGTTTATAGTTTAAGTTCCATTTTAGTTTTAGCGAGTAATGTCAATTGGGAAAGTATCATCGTGTTCCTTTTGCTTTCCAGATTAATAAACAAGAGTTGCGTCCTTTTATTTTAGTTCATCCAGATGTTTGGGTCCTTGTCGTGTCACTTCGAAGTTGGGATTTTTCGATATTTTGTTACTTGTGTGGAGGATTGTTCCAGAGTTATCTAGCTTTGTTTAATGAATGATCGTTTGAAATTGTTTTCTATTTTGTGTTTTTTATACAGAACTCAATTTAATACTTCTGTTTGTATCTTCTTCAGTGATAATGCAAGAGAATGTTTCTCTCATTCTTTTAGTAATTTTATGACCTAATCTGGCATCCTTCATCAATTATATTGCTCTCACACTCTACAACAAAATGGAGTAGCTGAGCTCAAGA
Source organism: Heliamphora exappendiculata (assembly GCA_034768845.1). NCBI lineage: Eukaryota > Viridiplantae > Streptophyta > Magnoliopsida > Ericales > Sarraceniaceae > Heliamphora > Heliamphora exappendiculata. The sequence goes on from JAOTRH010445484.1 coordinate 28,830, forward strand.
ATCGACATCTGATCAAAGTTGCTCCGACTCTCTTAATTCAAATGAATGTCCCCAAATCTTTTTGGAATGATACTGTCCTTACCTCTTGTTACTTAATTAATCGTATGCTCTCATCAGTTCTTAATGGACAGACTGTTCACTATTTCTTTTTTCACACGATTTTCTGTTTGTTTTATTCCATCGCATTTTTGGCTGTGTTTGTTTTGTCCATCAACTTGCTTTAGGTACTAACTCTAGGTATTGTCGAGTTTGACCCTGGATCTCTTAAATGCATTTTCTTGGGCTACTCTCATATCTCAAAAAAGTTATTGGTGTTATAACCTTTCTCCTCGGAAGTCTATCGTGATGTGACTTTCTTTGAGTTTATCCCATATTATTATGATACGTGGGGTTTAGTCTCTTTATTCGGGAAAATTAGTTATAGGTTGTCGTTGGGTGTATGCTGTTCAAGTTCATTATGATGGTATTGTTGACAAACTAAAGGCTCGCCTTGTGGCAAATGGATATACCCTCTTCTCACTAGTGGCAAAGATTTCTTCTGTTCATCTTTTTATATAATTTGCAACCACATTTGCATGGCATTTACATCACCTAGATCATAGATGTGAGGAATGCATTCTTACCTGGTGATCTTCAAGAGGAGGTCTATATAGAGCAACATCCTGGATTTGTTATTCAGGGGGAGTCAAGTTTGGTGTGTTGCTTGAAGAAGTTATTATATGGGTTCAAACTATCTCCTCGAGTTTGGTTTGGAAGGTTTACTGATATTATGACTAGTTTTGGCCTTCAAAGATGTGGTGTAAATTATTCTATTTTTTTATAGAAATATTGGAACGAGCAAGATACTGTAAATTGTGGATGTGGATGACATGTTGATCATAGGTGATGACTCAAATGGTATTAAAGAATTGAAATTGTTTTTACATGTCAAATCTCATACCTAGAGATATGGGAAGGTTGAGATAATTTGTGGATATTGAAGTGGGATATCTCCTTGTCTTAAAGAAAATATGTTCTTAATTTATTAAGTGAAACATGAATGTTAAGATCAAAACCTATTGATATACCTCTAGACCCCATCACAAAATTAGTTGCAAGTCAAGGCGAGGAGTTAGTAGATCCAGAATAATGTCGATGATTGGTTGGAAAGTTCCATTATTTGACTGTTACCAGACCATGTATTTCTTTTGCAGTTAGTGTTTTCAGTCAATTTTTAGATACTTCATGGAATTGTCATTGGGATGCTATTGTGCATATTCTAAAATATCTCAAAAGTGCACTGGGTCGTGGTTTGTTATATCAGAATTATCGACATACTCAAATTGAGAGTTATCCAGAGGTAAATTGGGCTAGATCTCCATCTGATAGAAGGTCAACTACTAGTTATTGTATATTTGTTGGAGGTATTTTGGTTTTATATGAAGGCGAGAAACGTACCGTTGTTGCTCGATCTAATGTTGAGTTCGAATATAGAGCTGTGGTACATACTACTTGTGAGTTAATTTAGTTGAAACATATGCTAGATGAATTTGGATTTTAACATTTTTATCCTATGAATTTATTATGTGAGAAAAGAAAATAGATTGAGGTTGAATGTCACTTTATTTGAGAAAAGCTATTACAAAATGTGGTTCGTACAAGCTATTGAAGTTAGTGGATCAATTAACAGATTTATTCACCAAATCTTTGTGTAGTTTATGGGTAAAATATATTTGTACCAAGTTAGGTACACGTGATATATAGTACCAACTTAAGGGAGGATATTGAGGGTCATTTATGTCAATATTAGAATATAGCTTAATATAAATAGTTAGAAGAGCTACTCTTTAAGGTTAAGCTCTCTCATTCTTCTAATCTGTTACATTAACATCAACCATGAACACTTAGATTTGCAGGCAGCTACTTCATGCAACTACAAATTGGAAGTTGGGTTCGTACCCAGCTGTCTCTCCCCTCCTAGGTTTGAACATGGACCGGACCAGCTCTTAAACTACTTCTCTCAATCTGCATTCATTTCATTTTGGTGCCTTTTGACTTGATTCATATTATTCTTAAGTATGCTGCAATTATTGCTGTTGTGACCTAGGGAAATAAGTGCATTTTGCTTATTGTATCTTGTATATTGGTGTCATTTATTTATCTTTAACATTTTGTTTATGTTTAGCTTGTCTGGTAAGTCTTAACATGTTTTTAATTGGCATTCTGTGCCTTTTAGCACAACTGTCCTTTTCTCTTTTCCTTGGTTGTTACTCTACAATCAGCCAACACACACAAGGCATTTGTCTGTTTGATCAAATGTCTGTCATTCTATGTGGATCTCTCTCCTCAATCCTACCTGAAAGAAGGAGATAAGGTTTTTGGAATTTCTAGGCGTAATTTGATTTAACATACTCGTACCGTCTTATGAAATAATATTTTTGACTTTCTTCGTATATTAACACGCAGGACAGATTCAAACTATCATTGCTAATTCCTGTTAGTTATCATGTTACTTAATTTATATAAAAATTCCAAATCTTAAAATGCATGATTTTCTTTGAAACTATTAGCAATGAATGTTGATTGTGATCCACACCAGTGTTATCATGGTCTGTTCATATGTGAATTCCCTTATTGTTAAAACTGATTTTTGTTTCCAGAGCTTAAAGCACAATCCCAATGGGAGGTTTGTTGTTGTCTGTGGAGATGGTGAGTATATCATATATACAGCTTTGGCATGGAGAAATAGGTCATTTGGTTCTGCATTGGAATTTGTTTGGTCATCGGATGGTGAATATGCTGTTCGAGAAAGTACGTCAAAGATCAAGATTTTTAGTAAAAATTTCCAGGTTTGTATTCTCACCTGCTGTGTTCACTTCATGTGAAATTTATAGGTTACATTACTTAACAGATGCAGAAAGCAATCAATTTGGTCTCACTCCTGCTGAATCCATTTCCTCAACCTCCTCGTCCAC
>JAOTRH010445493.1:0-31780 GCA_034768845.1 Heliamphora exappendiculata
ATTACCCAGATTTTAATTAAAAAATCTTAATTAATTTTAACACAAAAATTAAATAAATAATTATCTATTTATTTTTTGATTTTAAAAAATTACTAGGATTATATATTTTATAAAATCGTTTTTCCTAATATACTTTCGTTAATTAAAACATGCATAAAAGGAAAAATAAAAAAATAAAATTCATCCACGCAATTAAATAAATAATTAAATAATAATAAAATAAATATAAATTAAGTCGTTATGATCCGGTCCATCCGTTTAAACTTTTAATTCGACAGTCTCGAATTAAAGATTAAACGCCTAGAGTTTTGGAATCCTAAACGACCCGTAAAAGACCTAAAACTTTTCCTCAGCCTCTGGACCACCGTCACAGCCCCGAACCACCGCTGGAACGCTAAAAAAATGCTGAAAAAGAAGCTCAAATAGCCCCTTGAATTGCCAAAAAATTTGCCGTGCAGACAGTACTGCGCCGCCTTTTTTCAGCCGCTGTTTAATCGTCTTGCAGCCACTTTTGAACCCCCAAAAACTTAGGGTAGGTAGAGCACATCGAGGTCTTGATCTCCAATAAAATTGTTTCAAAATACGATGTCGAAGTGGCCCAAAAAAATCCTCAAAGGGTCGAAATTTCTGTAGTGGCGAAAGTTTAGCACATCCGTTTGGCCTCCGTTTTGACCGCCTTGCTGTTGCCGTCGAACTGCCACCGAACCACCATCAGATAGCCAACAAACAACCTTAATTTTAGCAAAAAAATTGCGTCGAAAAAGATTGTCGAAAGCCCTAAAAAAGAGCCTCTAAGATGGCACCACTGTTCTGCCGAATAGGCTATGCCGCCGCCGCCTTGTCCTTCTTTTTTCATTTTTGGTCCTCGTCTTGCGTGATTCGATTATAATATTGATCTAAAAAAAAGTGAATGCAATAATATATTACATCATCAAAAACCTATACCCCACGTAGGAGGCGTACAACCGATCTAATCTCGAACAAAACCGTAGAGATAAATGATTAAAAAATGATATAAATCATACATACATTCATACATGCATTTAACCGGATCATATTGACATAGACTGCAAAACAAAGGTTAGCATAATGATTTTTCATGAAAAACGCAACCACGGCTCTGATACCAATGTTGGAGCAGAAATAAAAAAAAATTTAAACCGATGCCGTGACCGTACAAAACGACATGTGCGTTTTTTATGAAAACAAAGAATAATATTAATCTAAATAGCATAATACCTTTATGAAACTTGTCAAAAAGTTTCAAGAAGACCCAAATACGTTGAAGACGACCTTGCAATCTTCTCACGTATGTCCCGGACGCACTACGACGATCACGGTGTGTGAGCAGACACACCTCCAGAAACACAAAATTAATTGCCAAAAAAGAGGAGAGGGGCAGCGGCTATGAAGGGATTAGGGTTAGGATTTTATGCTCTCCTTATATATATAAGCCTTCTTTTGATATATATATGAATATATTACATTAAGTATATATATTCTCCCTTTCCTAAAAGGTTATGAAGAAATATGCACTTAACATAAATCAAACCCATCATCCCCTTATTAGGGCCGGCCACCTAGGGAGTAATCCCTAGGTGTGCCAAATTCCAAAATCGTCCTCCATCAATTCAATTTAATTCCTGAATGTTCTCGGCGGCAAAATCGGCATTCAAATTAAATTAATTAATAACTGAAACTAATAAGAAAGTTATCCGTGCGTATAATGGGCTGCATGAGGGATCACGAGAAAGTATAGGACTCGGGCTAACTGTACAAGAAAATCGAATATCCCTAACTCTGTCCCTGAGTTAGATCATTTCTCGCACGAACCAGAATTTATTCCACTAAAGGTCCTTACTGAACTTCCGGCTCTAACTCAAATTATATCTTGAGTTTCCAATTATTAAATGCACTGATTCTACCCACGTTTAAGATATAGATTCCCGATAAATAAATTAGGTTACTGACAACCCGATTTAATTATCCTCTTTTCCTCGCAATCGCGCTGCTTAACCTTTTGATATGCCGGATCCGCTAATCCACTGTACATGTTTAGCATAATCAAACCTATAAATAAAGCACACGAGGAAAAACTCCTCAACCTAAATCGGATGTGATTTTCGTCTGCTGGTTATCAATCGTCGGACAAGTAATGCCAGTACCCAACTCATCAGTATTGTTGATCTAATGGAGGAAATCTCAACCATTGACGACACAAAGTATTGTACATTATCTGAACACAATTAATCAATCACTTTGAGATTAAGAGTTCGTGCAATACAAGATAATACGGGATGTGGATCAATTCATATAGTCAGTATAGAATCGATCATCCTGTTGATCTCGCTCAATACACTCTAAGTGTACTAACACATTGAGCTCGAATATCGAATTCCCAAAACCTGACTTCGATTCGTTTAACCTAGCCAAGACCTGCTACTATAACGATGTACTACAATCGTACCAATGGAATGTCCGGGTCCATTGCGATTGTGAGCCTACCTATATAATATGTCAAAATCCTTGACCCGATCTTCCGTGCAGCACGCACCGAGTCAAATACTAGACAGAATATGCGGACTATGCATTCATTCATCACAAATATAAATATGAAACCACGAATGCAAAATCATCTCAAATGTTTCTCATTAATATGCCAGAAATCTAGAATAAAATATATAAAAAGCATGATTTTTCAGTATACATTCCCAACACTTGGAGATCTACATTTTTCTGGGTTTGGTAGGTTATTATCGGTGGTTCGTCAAGTATTTTTCCTTGTTAGCAGCACCTATGACGCGCCTGACGCGGAAGGGAGTTACATTCGTATGGAGCGAGTCTTGTGAGTCAGTTTTCCAGGAGCTGAAGAGGAAATTACTAGTGCACCAGTGTTGATTATTCTAGAGTGAGGCCTGGGGTATACAGTATATTGTGATGTGTCCCACGATGGTTTGGGATGTGTATTGATGCAGGGAGGTAAGGTTGTAGCCTACGGCTTGCAACAACTGAAGACACATGAGAAGAACTACCCTTCACACGATCTGGAGTTAGCAGCCGTGATCTTTGCCTTGAAGACGTGGCGACATTATCTATATGGTGAGCACTTTGAGGTTTTCCCTGATCACAAGAGCTTAAAATACTTGTTTTCGCAGAAAGACTTGAATCTTCGCCAGCGACGAGGGATGGAGTTATTGGGAGACTATGACTTTGATTTGCAGTACCACCCGGGAAAGGAAAATGTCGTAGCTGACGTGCTCAGTAGGAGATCTCATGGTTTGTTAGCTTCTGTGGCTATACAAGAATGGGATATGCTTGGGGATGTTGGGGAGTTTGATCTATGTCTCAGAGAGACAGGGGCAGGTGCGACCTTGTATTCAGTAGCTTCACAGGCCGCCTTAGTTGCACACGCGTTAGAAGCTTAGCGAACCGATCAGGAGGCTCAGATGATACGGGACTGCATTGCTAGCGGGGAGGACACAGCAGGATGGACGGTGGGTTCAGATCAGAGTTTGAGGTTGACGGGGCGGCTGTTTCTGCCAGAGTCGTGTCGTGCTGAGGTGCTACATGAGTTTCATCATTCATGTCTTGCAGTGCATCCAGGAGGCACGAAGATGTATCATGATTTACGTCGTCAGTTCTGGTGGACCAGAATGAAAAGGGACGTGATCCGATTTATGTCTCGGTGCCTTACTTGTCAATAGGTATAGGTGGAACAGCAGAGACCGACAGGATTGTTGCAACCTTTGCCTATATCTGAGTGGAAGTGGGAGAATGTCACGATGGATTTCGTATCTGGACTTCCTCAATCGCCGGCGGGACATGATGCTGTTTTGGTTATGATTGATAGGTTGACAAAGTCTGTGCACTTCATTCCTATTTGAGTAAGAGATCCAGTGGGCAGACTAAGCAGATTATACATTCGAGAGATAGTCCGACTACATGGTGTACCTGTGATGTCACGACCCAAACCCAGGTCCGTGAACTAACCCCAAAACATGATATACATAAACTCTATCCAAGGGTAATACTCCAAGACATAAGAAATATTGAACATACATTGAACAAATTTAACATACGATTGAAGTTTCAAAATTACATTCTCAAGTTTTTCCCAAAGGTTTGAGATAACATACATTCAACATTCAATAATACTTTCATTACATCATTTTCATTAACCACATGTACAACATAAACAAAAGACAATGTAGCTTCGTCTACTGGTCCCTCCCAAAGGCATCCATAGCTTTACTGCCTCCCCGCTCTTCGGAACCTGAAAGTGTTTGATATATATACATGAGCCGAAACTCGTAAGATAAAGATTAACTCGTATCTAATGCATGATTTATGAGGTGTGATTGGTGTAACCGAAATAAAAATGCACATTTTTACCAAATCATTTCTTCTTTTTAACACACACACCCACGCACACAAATTAGTCTCCATTTATCCGTTTGTTTTTCCATCCATAAATTACTCATTTTATTTTTTGATTTTCACAAAACCTAATTACCTTTAATGAACCGTCGTCGGGTGCAGTTTATAGAAATTCCACCCTATTAATCCCAATAGGCTACACGAAGCCATTGGTTAATAGGTAACTCTATAACTCACCACGACACAATACCACATTTCGGGGATTAACCCATGGACATGTGGACCCCATCTTGCGTAAGTTTTCGGTCTTTCACCGCGGACCCGCCAAGCCAACTTAATTCACATCAATCCGCACAGTTCATTAGAATCAAGTGCTCAATTTTCACATTTAACCTTTGAATGTAAATCTTCGCGGGCTTTCACCGCAGGACTGCAACCCCTCATTATGCATGAACCTTCGCGGGCTTTCACCGTAGGACCGCAGCCCCTCATTATGCATGTTCCACATACAACAGTAGGTTTTTCAATTCAAGTTACTAATTTCATTATATAGTTTCTCATAATTCACATTGTTACTTCAATGTCACCAAGTACCAACAACAAAAGATTGATAGCAAGAAGATCAAATCATTTTTTTAAAGGTATTCACCCATCATGTACAGATATATCAATCCACTTTTACAGTAAAACAAAATTCAACCAATTAGTTCAATTCATGCCTCCCTACTTAATTTAAACATACATATAGGTGTGCCATTAGCTTAAGGGACTATAAATTTAGTAAAAAGGGCAAATATAATTGAAAAAATATTTTTCCAAAACATTCGGCTAAAAATGGGTGAAAATGGTTTTAATATTTTGACATACCCTCACTATTTTGATCATAACTTTTTTTACAAAATAAATTTTTGTGTGAGAGTAGTCTTGTTGGAAAGAGAACTTCCGGGGCTTCGATTTGAGTATAAGAGCGACCCAATTCGGAGTCCGAATGAGGGAGATATGAACAAACAAAGTTGGCCCTATGCAGTTAGTACGCCCGAGCGGACGTAGGCCGCTCGAGCGCCCAGCCTTCTGCCATGTGAGCGCTCGAGTGAGCATGCACCGCTCGAGCACGCTGTAGCTTGAGAAACTCCAGATTTTGCTCTGTTTTGAGTTTCAAACCTCCAAACACATAACCCTTTACAACTAAGCTTCAAATCTTTAATGTTAACTCAAAAAACATAAGATTCAAGTCTCAAAACTCATTTTTAACACAACAAATCTTCAATTTCATAGATAATCATCTCCCAAAAGTCTCCATCTTTATGAAAATTAACCCAACCCACACACAAATCTAGCAACATGTTAATTAAGCATGCAATTGACTCAATTTCTACTCATATACACAAAATATCAACCCAAATCTACGCAAAACATATGAGATAATTTAGATCCTACCTTGGATTTGCTCGAAAGCTTGTGATTTCTTCAAATCTCCCTCCTAGGGCTTTGATGTTAATAGATCTTGGCTCCTTGGTGCTCCATTTTCCATCTCTTTGCTCCAAAACTTAATTTCGATCCATGGTTACCCTTAATTTCCATCCATGCTTCGGAGGTACGAGCCAATTCCTTTCCATGTTCTGGATTGGGCCGAGTTGGGAGTTGATGAGGATATCACGTATGAAGAACGTCCAGTGAAGATCCTAGATACAAAGGAACATGTGTTATAGGGGAGAACGATTGCTTATGTCAAAGTTCTGTGGCTTCATCATAGGGTTTAACAAGCGACTTGGGAGCTTCAGTCTGGGTTCGTGCGAGATACCTGAAGTTGTTTACCTCGTGACCTTGTAGTGAATTTCGAGAGTGAAATTCCTTAAGGGGAGAGAGTTGTGAAACCCTGTACCATTTCATTTTTTTTTATACATATGCATGTTCGATGTTTTGTACACGTTTTGTCATTTTTGTCTTAATATGCTTATATGCGTTTTGATACATGTTTTGATTTAAATAAGCATGTGGGGTTAGTCCCGGGGGCTACGGGGAGTTGCGGTGCGAATTTTAAAAATTTAAAAAAAAAATATTTTCAAACGATATTTTCAAAACTTTTCCACTAAGTTCCTTTCATATTCTCTCTGCCTTTTCTCTAACTTCTCGGGGGCCTGGGACTTGATTTTTGACGGACTAACAGTCGATCCCTGCTATAGGTATCGTGCTCTACGCATCCATTTGGACGGAATTTCATTCTGACGAAACTCGATTTTGTTCGTGGATCGAGTCGTCGTGTTTTTAACTCACCATGTACGATTTTAGACTGCATAACTGTTTTAGGGTGATATATGTAATTATATGATGTTTCACTATATAAAAATGTATGAAAATGTGATTTATGTTTTAAATTCGATTTTGGGTTAAAACTATTTTTTTGGCATTTTCGGTGGATGGAAGTGTGTTTTGGAGGTTTTCTTTCGAGATTTGGGAGTGAGGTTTGGGCATGTTGATGTCCGAGGGTGTTTGATGGGTGTTTGGAGGTTTGATTTGAGGTTTGGAAGCAAAACCGTAGCTCAAAAACTTTTTCCGGGAAGGATCAGTCGACTAAAGCTATGAGTTCAATCGACTGGATCATCATTTGGTGAGTTCAGTCGGCTGGACCTCGAAGGTCAATCGACTGAAATTCCTTCTATTTTGGTTTCCTTTTGTCGAGAGAGTTTTTCAGTCGACTAGGGGCTTGAGCCAGTCGACTGGGGTCCTGTGTGGGCTGTTGGTGTTGTTTTGGTGGTTTGGTGGTTGGATTTTGGCTTTCCTCACCTTCCTCGATTGGTTTTAAAGCGATGGATTCATGAATTCTCGCATTTCGGAGGTTGGTTTTCAAAAGAATGGTTTCAAAAAGGAGTTTTGACGAAAACTTTGAGAAAAAACGTGTTTTGTTGGAGGTTTGGAGCTGACATTTGGGGTTGAGGCTCAACCTTGAAAACGTTTGATAAAAGTGTGTATTTTTACATACCTTCTGATCTCCATGTTAATGGATGGATCTATATATTTTTCTTTGATCTCCATGTTTATGGATGGATCAATATATTTTTCTTTGATCTCCATGTTTATGGATAGATCTATACACATGTTTCATGTATGTGTGAAAACGTTTTAGTTTTGTGAAATGATTCTCTAGATGTACCGAGATAGCGGGTATATGGCACGAGTTGCCCTCGGTGTAAGCTCAAAAATGTGCGCAGAATAGGTACCTTTGTCCTTAGGAGTAGTTCCCGTAAGGAAGTTGATAGGTGCTTTTATCCTTCGATTTTAGTCCGTAAAATCAGCTTTTATGTTATGGTGCTCCGTATAGAACTTGCCATTACCTAACCAGTCCTATGATGTATAGGGATTGCGTAAGAGGCAGGAGTCTATAGTTATTTTCTCTGTCCCTTTGTGACGGAGTCGGTACATAGTATTCATTCTCTTTTTCTCGGTGTGTGATCCGAGTGGGAAATTAACATTTTGGTTATTATTTTCTTTCAACTGTAAAATGTTGTTTTGGCATTGCTTGAATGCTTAGTTGTGGAGAGAAAACTATTTTGGAGGTTTATGAGAAACTTGGAGTTTTACGCCGTAAAACCTTTTTGGTTTTGTTTGTGGTTGATTTAGCTCTCACCATATAATTGCATATCCTGCTTTACAGCTTTATAGTTTGTTTCTATTGAGTTTCAGCTCACGGTGTGGATTTTGTCTTAAAATCTTTTTTAGGCCTGGAGGTTGATGATCATGAAGAGTTGATCTAGTAGTGCCGTGGTGGCAGAAAGCTTTAGTAGTTTTCCTTTTTGTATGCCGGCTTGAAGGCACATTTTGTATGCCTCAGGACAATATACTTATGAATGTTATACAGGATGCTTACTATTTATGAGATATGCATATGGGGTTTTCGTTTGATTTTAACAGGTGGATTGGAATGTATGAAAATTTATTTTCATAAAACTAGTGTTTGGTGGATTTTCACGTGATCCTGAGTTTTGGGACATGACATTAAATCTCCATTCTGATGTGCAAATGAAGAAAAAGAAAATGTTTGTATCATCTTCTCTAGAATATAAGGAAGTTGATAAAGCAAGCAAAGAAAAAGCGACTATCCAGTCTACCCCAACTTCGAAGGAGAAGGAAATGAGTAAAGTTTCATCCAGAGATGTGGAAAATGAAAACATGCATTCCACGTATAGAGTTTGACATAATCAAAACTTATAAATTTCCACAAATGGGGCATTATCAATTCCTTTACCGAGATATGAATTTCGTTAATATTTAATATTTACCATAATTTAATGTCATTATCCCAATTTACCAAACTTATTGACCTATAAAAAAATATAGTCTTTTATGAATTAAAATAATAAACATGTGCCTATTAATTATTTCAGGCATAAGACCATAATCATTCATAATAACCATAGACACCCCGATTTGACCCCTATAGACACCTTAATTTGATTTTTCCAAATCTTAGGTTTATCCAGTTGAGTCCGATGATGAAAACCAAGTGGAATGATGTCTCTGCATGATCGTCGGGAAACAAATTCGAATCCAGTACTCCGTGAAGCCAAACCTCAAGATTACATCTTTTCAACTTTGAGGCTGCAACCTTCAAAATCTTGCGACCTAGTTGTTCACTCGCCCAAGCAATTCAACCGCAAACTTTGAATCTCGCGACCGTTGGTTTGAATGTTGCGACCGCCATATGAATCTCTAGGAAATCCCAACTTTTGTTACTGTCGCAACCTTTATCTTCATAGTCGCAACCTTTGAAGGTGGCGACCGCAAGCTTTGTGAACCCAGTCTGAGGATCGAACGTGGTAGCACCTCATTAGCTGGCATACTCTATGTAAACGTACCTTTCGTACGATTTTGAAAGGACATTTTTCCTAACGTCAATATACTGCCAGTTTATCGAGTACTATTCTAAAGTGCGCCGGTACTCTGCTGCATTCTCGACTCACATCCCGATCCACATTCTCACTCAACTTTGATTTAACTACTAGAATTGGATTGCTGCTCGAGGACCTGATAGCTGATCACCACACTCTATAACTCGAGAATTTATCTGGATTGTTGCATCCCAGGTATTCTGTTGAAACCCCAACATTTCTCTTCTCATATTTTCTACCTCTGTGGGGAAGTTGGATTTTAATTTTGAATATTAATTGCTAAATTGCATGTCATTTCTCTAGTGTCATTATCACTAGGTTTAATTATCACGTGTTAAATTGATTATTCTGATTAATAGGATCGTGAACATGTTTATTCTTTAGATTTGATATCACTAGGTTTAATTATCTTGATTCGTCAAATTTGATAGCATGCTTAGTTGCAGAAAATTTGGTTAACTATCATTACAGTTTAATTACAACAGTCTCAATTATGCTCTATTTATAATGGACACTAGCACCCAAATACACTATCCATAAAAAAGTGCTTACATTTCTTGCGGTCGCAATATCCTATTGTTGCAGTCTTGATCAAAATGTACTGACATGTTTGCGGGAGTGATTATGTTCCTCACGACTACAACTTTTTTGGTTTATTTGCTTGCGACCATAACATCTTTATGTTACGGTCGCCATCTCAGTTAATTTCCAGCGGCTTAATTCTGTTCCAGTAGCCTATTTATGCCTTTTATAGGATTCTATTGATTACCAAAATGTAGTTTGTAGTGTATTTCTATCATGTTCACAAATCATTAGGATTGTCTAACTTTTGTTTAAAATCGTGATATGCTTACTAGGTATTATTTTAACATGATTTGGGCATATTAGTTTAATTAGTTTCACATTTTGTTTATCGCATGCGGCCTTCACCATATATCCTTTGCTAGACTTTGCATGTTTAGGATTTAAGGTCCCCTTTTCATATAATTGATTCCTTTGCTTGGTGTTTAATATACTTATGTTATGTTTTTTTTATATTTAATTTTAGATGTTATCTTTTTATCCCAATTTTCTGTATTTGCATGCATTTGAGAAATTTAAATAAAGAACCAAATTGTGCAAATCGGTTCTTCGTGATTTTTTATTGAACGTGAGCAATTAATAACTTTATTAAAAGAATTCAAGAACGTTTTTGCGTGATCTTACGAGGATATACCCGATATTGATCATAATATTATTCAACACCATATCCCTTTGTATCCCGATGCTAAATTGATCAAACAGAAATTGAGACGGATACGGCCAGAATAGGCATTAAAGATCAAAGAAGAGGTCACTAAGCAGATCAATGCTAGATTCCTTATGGTAACCGAGTATCCGAAGTGGGTGGCGAATATTGTACTAGACTTGAAGAAGGACGGACGCATCAGTGTCTGTGTGGATTTCTGAGATCTCAATAAAGCCAGCCTGAAGTATGATTTTCTATTGTTGCATATTTACATTTTCCTAGACAGTATAGTGGGGTATTCTTTCTTGTCATTTATGGACGGTTTCTCCGGGTACAATCAGATCTTAATGGACCCCAAAAATAGAGAAAATACGACATTCACTACACCTTGGAACACTTATTATTATCGTGTGATACCATTCGATTTGAAAAATGTAAGGACAACCTATCAAAGGGCTACCACTACTTTACTGCACAATATGATACACAAGGAAATTGAGGTGTATATAGATGATATGATAGTAAAGTCTAAGAATCGGGATGACCATATCATAGCATTACAGAAGTTCGTTGAAAGAAATAAAAATTACAAAATGCGGCTCAATCCACAGAAGTGTGCCTTCAAAGTCATTATAGGTAAAATGCTCAAATTTATGATTACCCAACGGGAAATCGAGATCGATCCATCAAAAATTAAGGCGATCATGAAAATGCCTCCTTCAAAGACTGAGCGAGAGTCAGCGGCTTTCTGGGCAAGATACAATTCATCATCCGATTCATAGCTAAGTTGACTACTACCTGTGAGCCGTTATTTCACCTTCTGAAGAAAGGAGTTAAGTTTGAATGGGATCAAAAATTCCTAGACGCCTTTGAAGTTGTGCGCCAGTACTTACAAAATTCACCTGTCAATGACTGACTCGGCTATGGGATGTGTGTTGGCACAAGAAGGAGAAACTGGAGTTGAGAAGGTAGTTTACTACTTGAACAAGAAGATGACTGGGTCCGAGATGCGATATATGGCACTAGAGAAGACATGTTGGGCCTCGGTTTGGGCCTCCTAAAAACTAAGGCATTATATGCTGTCTTTTACAGTGAACGTAATTTCCCGGATGGATCTGTTAAACTACATGTTTGAGAAGCCGACATTAACAAAAAGGTTAGCCCGATGGTTGTTACTATGGTCAGAGTTTGATCTCAAATATGTCACCCGAAAGTTAGTAAAAGGTAGAGCCATGGCAGAGTTCTTAGCAGATCAGCCAATTGAAAAAGATGAAGACAACGAGTTTCAGTTTCCAGATGAGCAGCTGATGGGAGTCAAAGATGACAAATGGACTCTGCACTTTGATGGCGTATCTAATCAGTATGACTATGGAATATGAGTTCTCCTTATCACTCCTGACAAATCACATGTTCCCCTATCTTTGAAGCTCAACTTTGAAGTTACCAACAAGAACCACGCCTTATTCTTTAGTGTATGGGATGAAAGCGATGCTTCCCATTAAGGTGGAAATACCTTCACTAAGAGTAGTAGCTGAGGCTAACATTTTGGAGGTAAAATGGCTAAAAAGTCATTTTAGGAAGAGCTACTTCTATTTGAGGAAAGAAGGTTACAAGCTTTATTTCACGTGTAAGGATACCAAAGGAGGATAACTCGTGCGTTCAATAAGAAAGTCAAGACTCGGGACTTGAGAGAAGGTGACTTGGTTTTTAAGAAAATTAGGGCTCCCGTATTTGACCCAATGGGCAAGTTCAAACCAAACTGGTCTAGGTCGTTTCTAATCAAAACCATTATGACTAGTGGTGCAGTAATCATCATGGATTTAGATGGCAATACGTTCTCCACTCGGACCAATATGGACCAGCTCAAAAAGTACTACCCTTGAGAGAAAAATAAATAAAATAAAAGCTTGCTGGATTGAAGATCGAAAAGGCAACTCAGGCAAAAGTTAGAGCAGCCCGTAAGGCCAAAAACTTGAAAGGGCAATCTTGACAAAAGTTATGGCATCATAAAAGGAGAGTATTAAAACCCGAAAGTAAACCTAGCTCGAGCTACATCATGGCTTTATTCTACTTTCTTGGGATACATACGCAGCTTCTTTTAGGAAGTCCGGCTACTTTCCTTATTTTAGCTAGCTTTGAATCCAAGTAGTGATCAATGCAAATTTATTTTTGAATTCTGATAATAAAGTCATTTAATTACAAGATTCGAAAGATTTTAAATAATTGAGGACCTTTTTTAGATAAACGTGGGGTTTTCATTACTTTAGTTGTGATTACAAGATTTTAGAAATAAAGGACCGGCGCAAGTCCCATACTCTAAATAGAAAAAAGAAAAAAAAGAAAGCTATGAAAGTTAAAAAGCGAAGCAGGTCCCTTAAATATTCCTCCGCTACGCTTCTTGTTTTCCTTCCTCTTTGTTTTGTTTCTCTCTATCTTAGATCAATCATGTCTTGTACTCCTCGAAAACTTTGAGGCACTACAGCTCATGCATCTCCATTAGTGAGCGAGATGGTCAAGCCTCATGATACCTCGCAAAAAATGGAGACTGAAGGGAGGATGAGTACAAACGATCTCGAATACCATGGAATATAATCTGACTACGATTGCACTGCCTCGTGATCTTGCGTGGATAATAGAAAGTGGACAGTCGCAAGCTAATCAATAGAACGCCGGGATAGTCCACAGTGGTCAGGGTCATAGTAGAGATCCGTCACCAAGAGCACTGCCAGGTAATGTCTGCTCCCATCAGCGGGGAAAGATACAGCCTCTAAGCCGTCTCAGTAGTGCTAATATGATAATAAGAGTGATAAACGAGGGCCGCGACATTATACCTGTCTGTGGCTGGCATCTACATGAGGTTTACTTTCTCTATCAGCCAAATCTACAAGGGAGGTTAGAGGTGGAAACCAACAAAACTCAGTAAAAGGGGAATAAAGTAAGAAGTAAAACGAGAGAAAAGTGGAAAAGGAACTTTCAAGCGAAGAAACGAGAAAGGGCGAAGGAGCGGGTGATTACTCGATTTTTCAAGAATGAACGACATATATTAATGAGATGGGCAGGGACATGATGATGAGCCCTTAAAGCCCAAGCCTGAACTGAATGAAGGGATAGAAGGGGCACGTGATGATGAGCCCTTGAAGCTCGAGCCTGAATTAGATGAAGGGATAGAAGAGAGACGTGATAATGAGCCTTTAATTCCCGAGCCTGAACTAGATGAAGGGATAGAATGGGGGTATGATGATGAGCCCTTAAAGCCCGAGCTTGAACTGGATGAAGAGATAGAATGGGGGCATGATGATGAGCCCTTGGGGCCCGAATCTGAACTGGATGAAGGGATAGAAGGAAGATGCGATGATGAACTCTTGAAGCCCGAGCCTGAATTAGTTGAAGGGATGGAAGGTGGACATGATGATGAGCCCTTGGGATTTGAACCTAAACTAGATGAAGGAGTAGAAGGGAGCTAGCTGAAAGATTAGAAGAGCGGCCTCGGACGACACCAAAGTATATGAGAGTGTAAGGATCTTGGGTACTCATCGGAATGGATGCAGCCATGATGGTTGAGTTGTGATGAAACTGACCCCCTTAAGGGCACAGTAGAAGGGACCTGACAAAGGCCCAGGGAGAAGATGAATTGATCGTCGAAGACTCGTGGAAAAGACAAGTGGCAGGTGATTAGTTTGCAGGAAGTGATACAATTCTTTTGGGTGCTGATTAGTGTTGCTATGCATGGTGCGTACCTTGTGAGTTTTGAAGTTGGTCTAAGGACTGGGCAGTGGATAATTGACCATCGAAGACTCGTGGAAGAAGAAAGTGGGAAGTGATTAATCTGCCGAGGGACAGCGCACGTGCATCTCGCAAGGTTGAAAACATTAAATGTAGGCTAATAAGGAATTACTGAAAAGGAAGCAATATACATGAAGAAGTAAAGGGCTACCAGCAAAGGTAGTAGTTGCGCCTCGATGAATAGCGTCCAATCCAATTAGGGTCTTGGCAAGTACCATCGGGACAAAGTCCTTTCCCAACCACATCTGACCTGCAATGTCAACTAGTGAGTAGCTGATAGGTCTATCAAAAGGAGCCAAGATGTAACAGGAAGGAGGTAGAAGGACAATGCATAACGGCCTTGCAACTAAATGCCAAGGTCGCTGAGGTTGCTGGTAGGACAAATCCTCTCAATAATCCAAGGAATGTCGTGGCAGTCGTCAGATGTCAAGAGAGAAGCCTCCGTCCTAGATAAGCCACATAGTTGTACTATCTGCTGCCGATTAAAAAGGAAGAAGGTCATCATGATTATAGATTTTCTCGGGATAAGATCTAGAATAGCAGCAAACTCCTCTATAGTAGGGTACAGTTCTTCAAGGCTAAAATGGAAGACATGAGATTGTGGATCCCACAAGTGTGCGGCAGCCCTCAATAATGGCTCGTCAATCTTAATAGCAATTAGAGAGAATAGAGAGTTGATACTGAATGAGGAAAATTTAAGACGCTCGATATGTGAAAGTTCTTCTATCCACGTTGAGAGAGAGCTATAGAAGTAGCCATTAAAGTGAAAGTGATAGAAAATGGGGTCCCCAGTTCATACTTATAGGGAATGAAGAGACTAAACAACAAAAGGCTCAGAAATGACCAAAGATGCTTGTAACCGCCACCCTGGAGTGCACGACCGCAACATTCAGTACATGGCCGTAACCTTTTGAACCATGGGACCGTGTCCTTACCCTTGACATTCCTTACGACTGCGCGGTCCTATTCTTGTGACCGCAACCTCCAAAGGTTGCAGGTATACCACTTTTGCATCCTTTTAGTGTCCCTTTTATTCTGTGAATTCTATTACAAAACATTCATGTAATTTACACATATGACATTCATTTGCATAAGTTTAGACTAAGATTTGTATCATGCAATCAAGACAATTCAAGATCTAAGGAAATAAAGCACAATCACATAAGTGGAAAAGTAAAAGGCTCGAATGTATATGAAAGTGTGGCAGGGGCACCCTAGGCCATCATCAAGTGAAATTGGGGCACGCAAAAGAACTAAATATATCATAAAGTAAATGTATCAAATTGTATGTGGAATAAATTAGTATAAAAAAGGGGGGGTACCTCTCTCTCTCTCTCTCTCTCTCTCTCTCTCTCTCTCTCTCTCAGTGTCTCTGACGAACTCGACGGGAGGAAGGGCCAGCATCTGAAGGGCCAGCCTCTGATGAGTCAAACAGCTACTACAGATCATTGTTGTCATCACCATCACTATCAGAAGAAGAAGACATGACTCGGGAATGGCTCTAAGCAAACAAAATAGATCCTCAAGTGGAGTGAGCTCAGAAGGAAGCACGAGACCCACAACTTCGTGATGGGCCTGGAACTGGAACCTGTGACTGAGCTAGGCCAGAGACTAGTGCTGGTGGCTGTTAAAAGAAGATAAAGATAAGTACAAGATATTGAAAAAGATAAAGAGCTAAAGAAGATAAAAGGTACTCACTATGGCCACTGAGGCAAAGGCAATGCCGGCTGCTCGTATAGTAGCATCCGACTGGCGAATCAATGCTCTCTATCTTGACAGCAGAAGCATCACGTGATCTACCCATGCTTGATTAAACTGTGAAAAAGAAGATGCAATTTCAGTAAACTAAACAAAGGGGACATCAAAAAGGGAAAGAAGATATAAGAACAAACCTGAGTGATGTCGGCTCTGAACTCTAGAGTCGGAGGAACCGAAACTAGAAGGGTGGAGGGGTAGCCCGCTATGTAAGTAGGGATGTCCCATTGAATCTCTAGACCCGCCACTCCTCTTCCAGCCGCTCCAACACCAGTAGCTCCAACTCTAGCACCGACAGTAACTCCAGCTCCACCAGCCTCTGTTCCTGGTCTCGGGGCTGTTGCTCTCTCCCTCTCCCCCGGCTCTGCCTAGTCCAGCTGGTAGATCCCCTTCAGCTCTTGGACAAGGACCCATCGGTCCCATTAGATGATCTCTAGCCCATGTTATGTAGTCTCCAATCGGCTTCAGGAAAGCAGATGTTGGAGCATCAGCTACATCCAACAAGATGTCGAGGCCGCCCATGAGATCTATTTAGTGGATGGAAGTAGGAGGAGGCATGGGGATCAAGAAATGATCCAGGCCTAGGTACTATCAAACAACCCGCTTTCCCAAGTACCACTCTCGGCAAAACGGGCCCTCTAACAAGACCCGCAACCCGAATGTACCGCGACTGCTCATCAGATCCATGCCAGCCCTCTCCTCTATCCCCTACCAAACATCCTAACGAACCTGTAAAGGAAAGAAGGTATTGTTGGAGAATATACTGCTAAGATCATTATTTTTGCAAATAATTTTTGATAAAAATTAACTGGGCGGGCAAACACCGAAACGGGCTCCAGATAAAGCTTTTGACGACAAATGATAAAAATAAAACCCGTGCAACAAAGTTAATTTAGAAAAATACCTTTTGTCGATCGATTCTTCAACTACGATTTGATTTCGAGTTGAAGCTCCTGTCAGATCTTCCACTGTATTTTTTTACGCGATTCTCGAACGTAGTATGGGTTATGAACTATCGAGAACTCGTACCGGCAGAACCCAGATATCTTTAGTCTTGAAAGATAAAATATGATATATGATATATGAGATATCAAACTTGTTCAGCCTACCCGCATATGTATAGGGCTACAGCAGGGACTTGGGGAGTAATTATGAGTAAAACTTCTAGTAGAACACAGATACCTACCAGCGATTTCTGCAATTATGAAAAGACGCAGCAGTTTCTGCAATTTTTGTAAAACACTAAATTATAGCTCACATCACTAAAGAACTATAATTGCACTCTGACTCACAATCTCAAGACCTTTTTGCATTGAGCTTCTGTTATTAAATGCTTACTATTTCTCTCATGTTAAGATTCTCGATACCCGCTAATTAAATTTAATTACTGATAATTTAATTTAATTAGCATCTTGATATTTCTGAAGCCCTTTTAGTTAACTTATTTGACCGTCGGATAATTAAATCCACTTACAGGATTTGTTCCGGTCAAAACTTAGAACCATCTTTAAGGGGGTATCGTCAATCCCGATCTTTCAGGACGTGAATTCCGTCAATAATTAATATTTGTCATATAAATAATACTGCTATTATACTCACCGGAAATATAGACCCATATAAGATCGCTCCCTCTAATAAATCAAAACAACGAATATTAAATGTATGCAAATTAATAATTATTTCAGGATTAAGAGGATAAGTACTATTCATAATCATCTTGGAGTGTGAATTAATTTATATAGTTAGTATAAAATTAATTACCCAACTGTCCCATTTAATATACACAAAGTGTACTGGCACAGAGTGTCGGAATAATAGATAACGCTATTATCTGTTCCCGTAACTAAAACAGGCCTACTAAAATTCTTGCCACAGTTGTACCGATAGTATGTCCATTTTCATGTAAACTGTGAATATAAAACTAATATTTTACAAGAATCTAAAATCTCATCTTCTGTGTGTAAGTCGTACTCTACACACCAGATTAAATACTATACAGAATATTAAACATCTATGCATAATAAAGAAATGATATACATATATTACTCATAAAAATTCTCATAAAATAAAAAAATTAATTTTATTAAAATAAAATTAAATACTAAAAATATGATTTTCAGTATAACAATCATAACGTGTATCTAGTCAGATCGGAACATAGAGTCAGATTAGTGAACAGATCAGTAAACAAGATAGTGAATAGTGAACGGAACAGTGAACGGATCAATGAACAGATCAATGAACATAATAGTGAAAAGAGCGAAAGTAATCATAACAAAGCAGTAAACAGCAGATAAAAGTTACACCTAATCGAGAGTCAGTCGGTCCAAAAATAGTCAGAATCTATCCAAGCTCTTTCCTCAGTCTTTGTGCCCCTAAATACCCTCACCCACCGAGCTACGCGGGGGATGACTAGAGGATCCACGTAAGAGTTCGCCGGGACATGCATCCCAAGGAACTCGTAACTCTAGAGCTACAAAAGAAAGGGTCGGCAGAAGAACAGATAATAGATATGTGAATGGAAGAAAATGCAAAAAAAAAAACAAAAATAAAGATTTCCCCCCCAGATCCTCCAGTATCCCGCCACGCTCAGCTCCTATGCGATCCGGGTCACTACGCTTATAAAGTCATACAGAATAGCGAGAGCTATGCCTCCCCAGTCATAAGAGGCCACTCTGTCTAGATTGAATAGGGCTCCCAGGTAATGCAAATGAGCGGTATTCTCCTTGTTCGTAAACAAGGAGATACCAAACGAGTACAGGAAAAAAGCTCAGGTAATCCACTCGTAGTGGCAAGGCTCTGAACAGTGGAAATGACGAAAGTGGGTATAGAACTAGGAGTACCTGACGCAGCCCTGGTTCATCTAGGTAGACCCAGGAGGTCTGATTAGGCTTCATAGTCCACTCATGGTGTTGACTCATGTCTTTGTTGGTGTTGACTCAGATGAGAGATTTTAGCTACTGAAAAAACGGTGTCGACCCTTCTTCATTTTGGAGTCGACCTAAGATATCCGACTTGGTTACTGGAATTTCGATGTCAACACTTCTACATTTTGGTGTCGACCCAAACGCTTTGTTTCCAGAGAATGTCTTTGTGTCGACTCAATTGTTATTTGGTGTCGACACTTTTGGGTCAGTGCGTAGGAGATGACTTAAAGTCTTGGTGTCGACACGTTGAGTTTCCTAGATGGCGTCTAGGTGTCGACTCAAGTTTTCATTGGTGTCAACTCTTACAACCCGAAGCCAGGAATCCAGAGGATCACTTGGTGTTGACTGATGTGTGTGTTGGTGTCGACCCAAAATGAATTTTCTTAAGGTGCTGAGGTGTCGACTCATTTGCATTGGTGTCAACTCATTACAGATCCCGGTCTAATACTGGAGATGTCGACACAAATATCTTTGTCAACACTTTTGAATTTCCTAAAATGTCTCAAGAAAAGCTATTAAGGTGTCAACCCTAAACTTTATTAGTGTCAACACACTTGAGTTTGCCAAGTGTGCTTTGCTTGCAGGTGTCGACCCAAAAATCAATTAGTGTTGACACAAAACGTTCTGTTCAAGAACACTAAATGTCAACCCATTTAATTCGATGTGTCAGCACAAATGGTATACGAGGTCGACTCATTTGGCATGTAGTGTTGACATTACCTTTTTAAAAATAATTAAATGTAATATTTTTAAATCATTTAATTAGAAAATATGAATTAATAAAATTATCAAAATCTATTAAAATGCCATTGACCTAACAAATATAAACTCGGTCTAATTTCCAAAGTTAGAAAAAAATATACTCTCGAAATCTATCTGATTTAATTTTATTTTCTACAATAAATTTTAGTTTATAAACCGCCTTAGTATTTGACTGGCAGTCTATTCTCCAATTAAGTTTTCTGTTGTATTCCTGAATACCAAGAATACGATTATAGTGTGAGTTATATTCTCTGTATTCTTCAAACCCCAATTAACTAGACTTATATTTTCAAAACGTGAAAACCCTAGTCTTGAAAATAGGTTGACTAAATGTGATGGCTAGGGTTTATAACTGCATTTTTATTAGCTACAACAGAGACATGTAAAGTTAATAAAATGTGGGCTTCCAATGTAATTATAAAATTCTATTTCAACCCAAAAGTAATTTCATAAAAAACATAAATTACAATTCATTCCACTAAAAAATTATAATTGCACTTCATGCCTTATTTTCAAAATTGAATTATTCGAATTCATATCATTAAATGTTTATTTATTCTCCCCACGTAAAGATTAGAGATACTCATCGATTAAATCAAGTTAATGGTAATAATATTTAATCGACCCCTTTAATAATTTCTTAAAATCATCCGCTTAAGTTATTTGATATGTCAGATTATTCATAATAGTAATGATTCACATGAAGAAGATACTATTATTTTATAGTTAAGAGAGTGAGCTAATTTTTTTAAAAAGAGCTAAAGAGAGTTTAGAAAAATAGGAGATTGTTTGTAGAATTCTCTTCAAGC
Organism: Heliamphora exappendiculata; assembly: GCA_034768845.1. Lineage (NCBI taxonomy): Eukaryota > Viridiplantae > Streptophyta > Magnoliopsida > Ericales > Sarraceniaceae > Heliamphora > Heliamphora exappendiculata. Next base: position 20,528 of record JAOTRH010445493.1, read on the forward strand.
AGTAAAGGCTTTTGAATGCACATGTGAAGAATTCAGTTATAGTGCAATTTTCAAGGAGAGTCTTGAAGAGTGAACGTAAGTTTCGAAGAAGTCGAACCACTACAAATCCTGGTGTTTGGTTTCTCTTTCACTCTCTTACCTCTTTAAATTTCACCGCTAATTATATCTCTGCTATTTTTGTTTGTGTGAAATTAAAAAATTTTAGAAAAGATTTTTAAAATTGGGGTAAATTACATTGACCTTCCTTGAGGTTCACAAAAATATCAACCACCTCCCCAGTGATTTTGAAATGTTACTAACCTCCCATCTTATTTAGTTTTTGCATCAAATTTGTCCAACCATCAAATTTTTGTTACTATTTAACAAAAAAACTATTTTTTAATATATATTTTTTATTAAAAAAATAATATATTAAAACTATTTTTTATCAAAAACTATTTTTATTATTATATAAAAAATAATATATTATTTTTTAATAAAAAATATACATTGAAAAATAGTTTTTTCGCTAAGTAGTAACGAAACTTTGACGATTGAACTAATTTGATGTAAAAACTAAATTAAATGGGAGGTTAGTGATATTTCAGAAATCACAAGGTAGGTGGTTAATATTTTCGTGAACCTCAGAAAAAGTTAGTGATATTTCAGAAATCACAAGGTAGGTGGTTAATATTTTCGTGAACCTCAGAAAAAGTCAGTGTAATTTATCCTTAAAATTGTTATTATTGTTTTAAAATCCAATTCACCCCCTCTTGGGTTGCCTAAGACTACTAATTTTTTTGATTGCTCGTTATTAAAAACTTTTAACCAGGAGCCCGTTTTGGCACTTGCCTACTGCGGGTATTGTTTTCGGGGGAGACAATGCATAGGATATCTATTGTCTTAAAAAATATATATTATTTTCTTTTTAAAACAAGAAAGTCCAAGGTATCCGAGCATGCTTTTAAGAAAAAAATAGAGTCACCACTTTATTTTTGAGAAATTTCAAGAAAAACAAAAAGAAAGTTGCAGATCTTTTAAAAATGTAACTAGAGAAAAATAGGGATTTAGGGGTTAAGATACAAAAAGGAAAGGTGCTAAGCACCCTTTTCGCCTAACTGTGAGGTTGGCCTCTACTTTATCAATATTGGCTCTTGTTGTAAATTTTTTAAAAGTAACATTTACATAATGGGAGGTTAAAGAGAGTTCAAACAAAAACAAGTAAAGAAACAAAATCCTAACTATGATTCTAGGATCATGTAACTTGATTATTATTTCTAGATATACCACACGTATCGTTTGAGTAAAGCAAAGTGAAAACATGTGAGTAAGCGATAAAAGAAACAAATAAGAGTCTAAGGGTCATGCAACAATATTTATGTCCCTATCATGCTATGAAGAGGGTATACAAAATAAATATAAAAGATTTGAACACCATTCTTAAGTTACTAGATATGTAGAAAACTCAAGGCCATAACAACAAATGTTGTGGTAGTGACAAAAAGAGTTATAAAACATGCAGTTATAACAAATATTAGGTTACCGCAAAAAAAACATAATGAAAAAAACACATGGCTATGAGAACTAAAACTGGAGGCTAAGGTTTTTAAGGATCTAGAAAGGGTATAATCAACATACAAGGTCTAAAAACGACTCAAATGGATAAGGCATGCAGAATATAGTCCATAACTTATTTATTTTAGGATAGATTCACCACCCTTTATAAGCAATATCTCAAAATAGAATACACATGATATTAAAAGAAATTAAGAGAGTGCTTGAAAAAACATTTTTTATATCACTAGACTTACAAAATCACACGATTGTGACAAATGGATATGGCGGCCAAGAGATATGAGAAGAAAAATGTGCAACCATGAGAAAACAAATGATGGCCGTTATTGTTAGTTTAATAAAATATACGGTCGTGATATTAAACAGTTGCGGCCATCATATTTTTATAACTATAGAACATATAGACAAAGAGCTATACAGAATAGAGATCACAACTTATTTGATCAATGCCAAATCTACCATTCATTTACCAACAAGAACATGGACTGAGGTACAGAAAAGAGCAAAGCAAAACATAATAAGGAAAGGGAGCAAAATTTTAAAATAAACAAATAACAGAGAGTTTTTAGGTTTTTAACCTTTAAACTATCAGTGTTGTATACCAAAAATTATAGATTTTTTAGTTTTATTATTTAATTTTATTTATTAATAAAATTATTTTTTTATTTTATGATAATCTTATTGAGCAATGTATGCATTTTATTATTTATTTAATGTATGCATGAGTGTCTTTTATTCTGCATAGTATTTAATTTAGTGTGCAGAGTTCGGCTTATACACGGAAGATTAGATTATCGGTTCTTGCAGAATATAAATTTTCGGTTCACAACTTAGATGGAATTGGATACACTATCGGTGCGACTGTAGTACAGAGTTTTAGTAGACCTATTTTGGTTACGGGAAACAGATAATAGCGTCGCCTATTATTCTAGCTCGCTGTGCTAGTACACTTTGTGTGTATTGAACAAGACCACAATGGGGTAATTAGTTTTATACTGACTATATAAAATAATTCACACTCCAAAGTTATTATTAGTGCTTATATTCTTAATTCCGAAATAATTAATTATTTATATATATTTATAATTTATTATTTTGATTCATTAAATTGTGTGATCTTCTACGGGTCTATATTCCTAGTGAGTTGGAGAACGATATTAATTATATGGTGAATATTAATTATTAACGAAATTCACGTTCTGAAAAATTATGATTGATAATACCCCCTTAAGAAAGTTTATAAGTTTTGATTCAGTCAAACCTTACAAATGAATTAAATTATCCGACAGTCAAATAAGTTAAGTAAAAGGGCTTAAGAAATTTTTGAAAAAATCGATTAAATATAATTGTCAGTAATTTAATTTAATTAGTAGGTATCTGTAATCTTAACGAGTTGAGAATAAATAAGTATTTAATAATAGGAGCTCGAATATTTAGTTTTGAGAATATGACTGGGAGTGCAATTATAATTTTTTAGTGGAGTAAATTATAATTAATGTTCTTATGAAATTATTTCTAGGTTGAAGTGAATTTTCATAATTAATTAAGAGCCCAAGTCATATTTACTACACAGGTCCCTGGTATAACTTATTTATATGTTATTATGCAGCCCCTACCACATATATACAACATATACAACTAGGGTTTTTACGTATTTTCTTGGTGTCTAGAGAGAGTTGTGAAGAACACATTCAAGGTAGCACACACTACAGACGCGTTCTAGCATTTGAGAATACAGTAGAAGGCTTGGATTTGAAGCTTTAACTTGAAGTCTACAATTGTGAAATCTTTTAGAATAAAAGTTATTATAGCAATCGAAATCAATCATACCAGATTTCGTAAGGTATAACTCTAATATAATTTTAGGAGTATATGCTGGGTTTACTTTTGATCGTTTGACTTCAAAAAAATTTGATTTGGAGCCGATTTTGGCGTTTGCCCTTTTTGCTTAAATCATGTTTATCATAAATGGATCTTGACAGTTAGTCTCCAACAATTGGTATCAGAGCCTACGTTGGATATGAATATGGTTTGAATCAAATCCATGCTGCCCATATCTGTTGATCTATGCAAAAAGGGTTCGGGTAGGCTAGAACTATGCTAACCTTTGTTTTGTACTGTTCTATCCCAGTTTTATGGTCATATATGAATGTATGTTTGATTGCATGAATGTATGATGATGATTTTTTGGTTTCCACGGCGTTTTGATCGTGGGAGAATCAATGTGAATTCAATTAGTGGTATAGGATCATATGTAACATTCTCTCTCTAGTAGATTGAATGTGAACTCCTGATATGGAGACATAGGACTCGAACTTGTAATCTTTAGCAGGTTGAAGTTGCAGATTGGATCGTGTTTTGAAAGCCTCGGTAGAGTTTTCAGTCATTTTGCTGTGTTCTAATCAGTTTAGAATAGTTCTGATGCATGGCGGCGCATCTAGGGTTCGCAAAAATGAAGTTCAATAAATTCCATTTTTGTTTGGACGCCTGACCTTCCATCTGGACGAAAATATTTTTGGAGCAGAACCGTTCGAACGCCCACCCGGATAAAAAAGTTTCTGGAGTAGAACCGTCCTGCAGCCCGTTCAGACGAAAAAGTCACTAGAGCAGGACTGTCCGGATGGAAACGAAGCAGTGTGTTTAGTCAAGTTTTGAGCTAGGATGTTTGCAGATTTTAACACGGATCAGGGTTTCGATATGAAGGTATGGTGATTGGTTTTGGGAGCGCTACCCTTGGACTCCGCCAGGGGCGCTGACCCCGGGCCTCGCCGGGGCGCTGCTCCTGGATGTTGCGACCTGACCGGACAGGTAGAATCCCATGCTGCACAGGCGAACATGGATGCCTTGGGATCATGAAGAGGCTTATGATATTATGGATTGACCATAGAAGCCGGGATTATCTGTTTTTTTTTTGTCATATGCATGTTTATTACAGTTTATGATTTTTGTTATGGATGTATGATTCTGGACAATATAGACAACCATTATTGTTGCAAACTTGACAAATGATTTAATTTAAATGAATTTAATTTTTTGAAATTGATTCATACAAGTAATTGGTCAATAAAATTAAATTCTCAAATTTTATCTAAAAATGCTTTTTTGTAGAAAATGAAGAATTAAAAATTTTATTAGTTACACCTCATAAGAAAAGCTAAGAATATACCTCTCGTCGAACTAAAATGGTGTAAGCCAACTATCAAATGGTACATAATAACTTTTGGGTTATGTCATAGATGAGTGTACAAGGCGGGTTTGTTTGCTCGCCTACTCAACATTGCCTTGTGGTAGCAAACTGCCTAGAGTATTTGAAAATGCTGAGTAGGGGCTTTCGAAGGGATATGTAAAGCAAAATCGATGAAAAGAAAACAGTTTAATAACCAAACTCATTTTTTTTACTGCAATGCAAGTACAATTAAAATAATTAAAATAAGAACCTAAACTATTTTTGAGTTATGCCCACTTCTATTTTATAAACTGCCGAGTAGAATTTCTACTGTTAATGTTCTCAACCGAAATGAAGCCCAAAGTGCAACCATAGGCCGTACGCAAGTGCATCCAAATCCACTATTTTGCAAGAACATAAAAAAAGGTTAGCATAATTGGAGTCACCATTTGATTGTACGAAAAATAAAAAAAATACTTTGAAGGTGACTAATCCCATTATCACCATAGAATTCAGGATTCGGGAGTTAAGGTATGAGATTGGTAAGGTGCTACGTACCCGTGAAGTTAACCTCTATTTACTATTTACGATTCTCAGTTTAATTCTTAAAAGTACACAAGAAAAAGGAATGCGAGAACGGGATCATAAAACCAAAAAAATAAGTAATAAACCCACTACCAATGCATGATAGGGTACGATCAAACCCAAGCGAGACTTTGTCTCTTAGCGAGACTTTCTCAAAGAGAGATTGACACCTTTAACAAAAAAATTTCCTAAAAGAAATCTTTTCATAAACAGATTCTTCTAACATGAATATACATGACAAAACAAAGGTTGCATATTAAATAAAATAATTACTATTCTAAAAATCTAGAGTTGCACCAAATGCTATATATAACAAAAAATTAGCTCATTAGAAACCAGTAGAAATTTAAACTAACATTGTAAGCATAAATCTTGTACAAATAATCCAATACTAAATTATATATTTTACCATAGATTCACAAATTTCAAAACAAATTTGTTCAAGATTCAATTTTTAGGCTCAACTGTAGCAATAAAAAAATATTTTTAGTTTTCAACCGTCAATTATAACCATCACAAAGCCTGTATATCGACAACATAGAAACATATTAGTATTTACATATCATGATATTGTTCAATGGTAACACTATATATAATAAAGCAACCCTTAGAATCATAATTGAGAATGATATCAACTCGTGGTTATCTATCAATGAGCCTACCCTTATTACATCATTCTCACTATATCTAGAACCCACGGCGGCCGAGCACATAGTTTGAACAAATAATCATGTCGTCATATAACATAATAATTTTTTACAATGATATCCATGGTTAAGTAAAAACTCATTGTAGTGGCACCTAAGCAAACAAAACCATAGATTACTTATCATAAGCAAATACAATGGAATAATGACACCAAAGCTACTATTTTGAAAAGTAAGAGTTCTCTCTATCCTTTTTCTTTTTATTATCTGCAATGCTATGAATCTAAAAACAAAATTTAGAAAATTACATGGTAAGTATTTGAATTGTTAAAATTTACTTGAAGTGTGTTGCACATCCTATTAAATATGAATTTTAACTATCTAAATCACATTTTGGATAATTTTTTAAGTTTTGTTTCTGGATTCATAACATTGCTGTTGTCAAAGGGTGATCATCGCAGATGCCACATAAGGGGTAGTAACCACATCATCCTAGATGCTTAGGTCGCGTATACCATGTTTAAGAATAATGGCCGCGAGGTTTGGCAACCCAAGGCTAGTGTCTATTATGCCGCAATTAGCAACTGCTACATTCGAGCACAGAGACCGCGATGTACTCAGTCGACGGTCGATTTTTTAGGCTATTTTGCTAGAATAGTGAGACTAAAAAATATGTATAATAACAACCAAAAGAATTTAAGCATGTTTTGATTTCATAGCATAGCAGCTTAAATGAAAACAAGAGGGGTACGACCATATTGATTATACTTAAGAAGAAACAAAATATACTTCTTGATCAGGAATCGATCAAGGATTTCGCACATTGTCTGTTGGAGAATCCCCTCAAGCTAAAAAAAGAACCGAATAGAAAATCGAAAGTTAGCGAAAGTGCTCCTCTATTGGCTTTAAAATTTAGAACTCACGCAAACAAGTTAAAAGTATTCAGGAGTCAACTTTTGGTTTTGGTTGTATGGAAACTTATAGAATCACCCAAAGAGATAAAACTCATTGCATGCAAGTGGATCTACAAGAGGAAGAGAGGAGCAGACAGAAATGTTGAAACCTTCAAAGCTAAGCTTGTTGCTAAAGGATTCACTCAGAAAGAAAGGATCGATTATGAAAAAACCTTTTCGTCGGTAGCCATGCTTAAGTCTATCCAGATTCTCTTATTCATTGCCCTCATTTCAATTATAAAATCTGGCAAATTGACATCAAGATAGCTTTCCTTAACGAAAGTCTTGACGAGTGTATCCATATGATACAACCAGACGAATTCATTGCAAAAGGCCAAGAACACATGTTGTCTAAGTTTAAGAGATTCATTTATGCACTTAAGCAGGCATCATGGTCATGGAACACTCAATTTGATCAAGCCATTAAGTCTTATGATTTTAATCAAAGTTCAAATGAGTCATGTGTGTACAAGAAGCATGACAGAAGAGTGGTGATCTTTTTAGTACATTATGTAGACAATATCTTGCTCATCGAAAATGATGTGGGGGCATTATCTACCGTTAAAGTATGGTTATCTGGGCAGTTCGATATGAAGAATTTGGTAGAAGCCAATTACATCCTTGGGATCAAGCTTGTGCGAGATCAAAAACAAATGATGTTAGGCTTGTCACAAGCAAAATATATCGATGATAACCTTACTCGTTTCAGCATGCAAGATTCTAAGAAAAGGTTTCTCCCTTTCATGCATGAAATCACTCTATCCAACGATCAGTGTCCAAAGACATCTAATGAGATAGAAAAGATGAAGGCAATTTCTTATGCTTCGGCAGTAGGAAGTCTCATGTATGCTAAGTTTTGTACTCGACCGGACATCTGTTTTGTCGTTGGCATGGTTAGCAGATATCAGTCTAACCCAAGGCAAGAGCATTGGACTGCGGTAAAAAATTTAATTAAGTACCTGAAAATGACTAAGGATTATATATTGGTTTACCAAGAAGACAGTCTAGTACCTTTGGGGTACACAAACTAAAATTTTCAGTCTGACATGGATTCCCACAAGTCTACCTCAGGATATGAATTTATCTTAGGAGATGGAGCTATAAGTTAGAGGAGTATCAAGCAATTCGGCATTACTAATTCCACCATGGAGGCTGAGTATGTGGTAGCTTCTGAAGCAGCCAAGGAGGCCATTTGGCTCAAGAACTTGCTATTGGATCTAGATGTGGTACCTTCAATTCCGTCGGCTATTACACTTTATTATGACAACAGCGGAGCGGTTGCAAACTCGAATGAGCCAAGGGTCCATAAGAACAACTAGCACATTGAGCGTAAGTATCACTTGATATGAGAAATTATACAGAAACGTGATGTTGCTGTGACTAAGATTGCATCATGAGACAACCTTACAGATTCTTTTACAAAGAGCTTACCGGCTAAGACTTTTGATAGTCATGTAAAGGGCATGGGAGTTAGATGTATGTCAGCATGATTTTGAGTATAAGTGAGAGATTGTTATGGTTGGTATACTGAAAATTATATTTTTAGTATTTAATTTTATTTTTTAATAAAATTAATTTTTTATTTTATGAGAATCTTTTTGAGTAATGTATGTGTATCATTTTTTTAATTTATGCATGGATGTCCGATATTCTGTATAGTATTTAATCTGGTATGTAGAGTATGACTTGCACACAAAAGATCAAATTTTAAGTTCTTGTATAATATAAGTTTTATCTTCACAGCTTAGATGAAAATAAATATATACCATCAGTATGACTGTAGTACAGAGTTTTAGTAGGTCTGTCTTGGTTACTGGGAACAGTTAATACTGTCGTCTATTGTTCCAACTCTCTGTACTAATACACTTTGTGTGTATAAAACGGGACATCTGAGTAATTAATTTTATACTGACTATATAAATTAATTCACACCACAAGATTATTATGAATAGTGCTTATCCTTTTAATTCTAAAATAATTATTGATTTGCGTATATTTAATATTACTTGTTTTGATTCATTAGATTGTGCAATCTTATATGGGTTTAAAATTCTGGGGAGTTGGATAGTGATATTATTCATATGGTGAATATTAATTATTGACAGAATTCACGTCCCAAAAGATCGATATTGACGACACCCCCTTAAGGAAGTTTATAAGTTTTGACCGGGCCAAACCTTGCAGATGGATTTAATTATCTAGCAGTCAAATAAGTTAACAAGAAGGGTTTGAGGAATATCAAGATGCCGATTAAATTAAATTGTCAGTCATTAAATTTAATTAGCGGGTATCAAAAATTTTAACGTGGAGAGAAATGGTAAGCATTTAATAGTAGGAGCTCAATATTATATGGTCTTGAGATTATGGGTCAGAGTACAATTATAGTTATTTAGTAGTGTGAATTGTAATTCAGAACTTTATGAAAATTATAGAAATAGCTGTTGATTTTTTCATAATTACAGATACCGCTACGAGGTTTTCTTAATTGCAGAAACTGCTGATACATGTCTGTATTTCACTAGAAGTCTTACTCATAATTACTCCGCAAGTCCCTACTGTAGCCCTGTATATATGCGGGTAGGCAGAACCAGTTTTATAACTTGTCTTCCAAGACTAAATCTGTCTTGGTTCTACCAGTACGAGTTCTCGAAGAATTATAACCTACACTATATCTGAAAATCGTATAAGAAAATATAGTAAAAATTTTGACAGGAGCTTCAACTCGGATTCAAATCATAGTTGACGATTCGACCGATAAAAATGTATGTTTCTAAATTAATTTTGAATGCACGGATTTTATTTTAATCGTTCATCATCAAAAGTTTTATCTGGAGCCAATTTTGGCAATTATCCGTCAAGTTAATTTTTTTATTCAAATAATCATTTGCAAAAATAAATATCTTCGTAATCTTGCCTACAACAATTGGAATCAGAGCTATTTTGCTTTTTATTTTTAGTTATCGGGGTCGGGTAGTTTTAGAGCTATTGCTAATTTTGTTTTGCAGACGTTTTAATCTCGATTTTATGATTGTCATTTATTTTTTCATGTTTGATTGAATGGTGTGAATGATGATTATTTATTTAATCACAGGAGTTGACCGTAATAAATTGAATGTGAGCCTTCAAGACATAGAATCACTGTGATAACTAGTTTTATGTTTTTAAATATCTGTTTAGATTATTTAAGAACAAGTTGAACATGTCCAAGAACATGAAGAACGGAGGCGGCACCAGTAGTGGTTTGTGTTTTAACGGGCCACAGATCGCGGTAAGGTTCTAATAATTTTAAACGGTTTTTTCGGTGAGATTTTTTGTAGTATTTATATATATAAAATAGTATAAAAAATAAGTCAAAATAGCAAGAAAAAATCACCAAAATATCCCAGTTTCGGCGGCTTTGCTGGCGGCAGTTCAGTAGTGATTTTTATGATTTTTCGGGCCATTTTTTGGACTAATTTTTGAAAAAAAATTTAAACATAAAATATAAGAAAAATATACCTCAAAATACTGTCAAAAACCAGAAAAAAAAATTGGACCAAATAGTGCATTATAAAAAGAAAAAAATAACAACGATTTTTTCTAGCGGCGACGCACTACAGCAGCAGCTTTTAGGCAATTTTTTGACAATTTTTTGGGCTATTTTTTAGCAAATTTTTTGACAGAAATATTCTACTTTTCAAAAACTTTTCAATGATAGAAAATACGTCAAACACAGAGTTTGGATGAGGCCCTAAATGGCTTCGAAAAGTTGGAAGTTACTGGTTGTGGTGCTGTGTGCGACGGCAGCTGCTTTGGGCAATGTTTTTGATAGTTTTTCAGGCTATTTTTTAGTAGTCTTTTTTCAGAAAAAATAGTACTTTTGAGAGCTTTCTTTTGATATAAAGTACGTCGAAAATCGAGTTTGGAAAGAGGTTGAAAAGCCTTGGGAAATTGGCTATGCAGTGCTATTGCGGACAACAGCATTTTTTGAGGTTTGAATAGTTTTTTCGGCCGTTTTTTGGGCAGGTTTCCAGAAATTTTTTTTGTCATATTTCAAGACTTTTTCAACGATATAAAACTCATCAAAAGCGGAGCCCGGATGGGGCGGCAAGAGCCGCCTGAAGGTGACGGCAAGGCGGCGTTGGCAATGGCTAGTGGTGGTCCGGCGATTTTCCTCTCCCGGGGTTGCTTTGTGTTGATTTTTTTATATATACGAGACTGATATGATACATTAGTATATATCATATAGTATCAGAAAAGTCTGATGCAATCAGGATACTGAATCAAATGCGAACAGTAATTGAAACAGCAGACTCTCTACGAGAGGCTGAAACACCTCAGTGTTTTACTTGAATCATAAAATCGAAAT
>JAOTRH010445514.1:0-66557 GCA_034768845.1 Heliamphora exappendiculata
AACTCCAATTGCAAGCCGCCGCTACCACCACCGCCACCAACGACGACCCCCCTCATCGCCTTTGTCTTTCTCTCTCTCTCTCTCTATATATATATATATATATGTATATATATATATATTATAAGCAAGCTCGCCCAAGCCCATCCAAAAGTCTGGGCTCGAGGCTCGGCCCGAGCTCTTTATACCTAGGACCTGGGTCGATCCTCAGACAAAAAAGTCTGGTTCGAAGATTTGGTGGGAGCCCGTCGGGGCCGAGCCGGGCTTAGCTCGCCCAGTCCACAGCCGGGCCGGATCGGGCCCAAATTACACAGCTACCGCCCAATGGGCGGTGGATAAAGAGTATATAATATATAGATATTTGTACAAAATGTATTGATATCTGTAAAAGTTATAAATTTCATACTTAAAAGTGTATTAATATTAAATTTTATTTTATTAACTTATTAATCACCGCTCAATAAATAGTGATTAGCATAATCTTTTATAAGTTAATAAATTATTTTACTTTGCATTTTTGTTCATAAATAGCCATATCCACAAAAATATTTTAACCATAAATTAAAGAGTTTCCTTACATAAAGGGTGAGTTTCGTTGCATAAAGAGAACAACCATTATTGGTCCCCCCTTTCTAATCAAGTACACAGTCATGGGTTGCATGCCACATATAAAAAAAATATTATTAGCTACTTTTAAAATAATAAAGATTCATTGTTTATATAATATTTTTTTAATAATTAAAATATTTAATTCAAAATAAATAAATTATTCCTTGTTTGTTTACTTAATTAATAAAATAAATTAATATTATTTTACTTTAAAATATTTTTTATTAATTATTAAATAAATATGTAATATTAAGTAATATTATATAATAATTTAGAAACTATTAAATAATTACTCTAAATACACATGATATATGTGATTAATATTACTTTAAAATATTTTTTATTAGTTACTAAATAAATATATAATATATAAGTAATATTATATAATAATTTAAAAACTATTAAATAATTACTCCAAATACACATGATATATGTGACAGAAGTAACAATACATTTAGTTGCAATTTTCAAATCTTTTAGAAATCTCTTGACGTTGATGCTTCACCGACTTCCGTGCAAAATTAAATGAATCAAATTCACAAAATTGACAGGGGCCGACTTATCCCATTTTTTTTAAATTTTTTTTATACATTTTAATTTTTTTAATAAAATAAAAATTTATAAAATTAATATTTTTTTATTTATAATAGCTATATTTAAACATTGCCCTGTTTGAACTAAATTTCAATAGTTTTGCTTATTTTTTTTTCTTACTTTTTTATTTTTTAATTATTTTTTTTCAAATTATCTCAATAAAATAGGTTAAAAGAGTAAACATCATTGATGAAAAATTTTAAAAAATTTATTAAAAATAATAATAAATAATATAAAATTTAATTTATTAACTTATTTTAATTTATTTAATTTTTTTATATTTTTATGAAATATTTACTTTTTTCTATCGTAATACTTTTATCCTAATCGAACAAAGGCAAAAAAATAATCATTTCCTTACTTTTTTGTTTAGCTTAACTTTCTATTATTTTCATTTTTTATAATTTTTTTCAAACTAATCAAATTCTAAAAAAAACGTGACACTAATTTGAATTCAAATGTGATCACTATAGCATAGCAATATTTATCAGTCACAAAAAATATGAAATACTAATAAAATTGCATAGCAATATCTATCAATCAGAAAGATATGAAATACTAATAAGATTTTAATGTTTTCATCTTTTAACAAATTATTTCAGTAATTTAGTATTGCGTACGCACCTCCAACTCTAATTGTATTATTTCTCATTTGACAACGATAATTACCTAATATCATTGGCTAAAAAAAATAAAAAAAATCCTTGTAAATGGTTTGACTAGACATTTTTAAAAATAAAAAATCCATAAAGCTAATTAATTCAAAAATATTATTAAAAAAATTACTAAAAATTCTAGCTAAATGACCTTACTATTTTTTTTAATAGAAAAAGATATAAAATTGTGAGGGGCCTAGTTTTTTTTTTTATCTAACCCATGACCCAACTCATTATAGAGGTAATTGTAAATGAGTTTTTTTTTCTTTTTACGTGAGATTTAATCCACATATAAGGTCGAGTCAGAGTAATTAAAATTGCCACAATTTCATCTATGTATTCTTAATTTTGAATAAACCGCGTAAATTGTGTATTTATATGTGTTTATGTTGCTTTTCTCATTTTTTGTTTTCTTTTAAGCTGAAACGAAAAAATAAAAGAAAACAAAAAAAAAGTATAAATAAAAGGAAGAAAGGGACCAAAGATATCACCAAGTGTGAAGATACCACCCCAGTGTGTTAATGCAACATCTGAAAAAGATGTCTTTAATTACTGGTCCATCTATACCCAAGTTCCAGACAAACAATGATAGATCATAACCTTACCCATCAGTTAAAGTTTTTAAAGTGTTCAAAGAACTAGGTATCCCTATATTGACAGTTATGGGAAATTCATAATGCAGAAAGTCCATGTTCATGTGCTAGCCTTAGCCCCTCCAAAATGCATGTTGTCAAGTTCTTTGATGTCCTCGTTAAGTTTTATCCTTGGATTGGGACAAGTACTTAGTGCTGAGCTCTACTTTATGAAACACGAATACTCTGAAAATAATTTCTATACGAATAGTTAATATGTGTCAGATATTGGAATGCGTTCAAATGTGGAGATACGTACCTATCGAATAGGGTTGAGAAGTATTTAAAAATTATTATTTTTAATTTTTTTTGGTCTCAGACATGTTTTGGATATAGAGAAAATACAAGAGGATAAGCACTGGATATGTTTCCAATAAAGACAAGATATGTTTTGACAATTATGTTTAATTTTTTTTAAAATTATTATTATTATTTGTTAATTTAGGTAAAAAAATTTATTTTTATTGTTACGATTGTACTACTATCTAAATATTTTTTATATGTTTAATAAGAATTTACTTTCTTAATAATTTACTCTTGATTTGGATAGTAGTTGTTGAATGTTTTAAAATAACAATAAAAAAACTAATGCTTGCTTTTGATTTAGTTTTATAAATAATATATGACTAAAAAGTATATATATTTTTTACGAACATATCTTAGTTGTACCCGTATTCTATTTTTTTTTAATTTTTCCATATCACGTATCCCCATAGCATTGTATTTGTATTCAACTATATGTGCTATCTAAAATTTTAAATATTAGTCGTTACGTAATATACACAATACAACTTTGAACCTCCGATGCCTACATTTATTAATATATAGTGGTCAATAGCAGCTTAATATCGAGCGAGACACAAGTCACAATATCAATATGTATTTCAATACCAAAATCTAAAGCCCTAGTTGACTCTCTTCCCTTCTCCTCCCCAACTTGCATGCATTGGTTTTCAATTCCTTGCAAGTTGCATCCTTATTCTTACCTCCTCTCTGCTCTCATTTGATGATATTATTAAAATATCTCTTAAAAAACATTGAATTGGCACAGTTGCAAACAAGTTAAAGGAGTCACATGTGATGAAAGGGCCAAGAGGAATGTCTGAAAATCCTTTCCAGCTTTTCATATATATATATATATATATATATATATGAAAATATATGTCCATAATGTTGATAACTTTTTAATGAACCACAGCAAACCTTAAAGGAAGATATCTTCTCCAAAAGAAGCTAGCTGAACCTAGTAACCAGGAAACATAAAAATCTTTTGATATATTCATCATGGACCATTTCCTATTTGATAATAAAGCATTTGCCATTTTGTTGTCGCCAGAGTTTTTTTTTTTTTTTCTTGGGGGTTCTTTTCAGGATATAAAATTGCAAAGTTTTTTTGTTTTTTGTTTTTGGTTCATTAATTCTTAATTAAATCTAGGGTAAATTACACAAATTTAATAGTATCTTAAGTTTAGATGAAAACTCACTTGAGTTTGCATTTTCAATTTAAACGGTTAACATATTTCAAACGAGTTTCAATGTAATTCTTTCATTAAAAATCGTCAGAATTGCAAACAAAAAAGAGCAATGTACACCTCGGAATTTTTAAGACGTAACTCCGTTTCGTTTATCATCTTGACCGTTTGTAATGAAGGGACCACATTGAAATTCGTTAGAAATTGAGAGATTTATATTATACAAATTTGAAAGAAGGGGACTCAAGTGAAATTTTACTCAAATTTAAGGGACTACTAGTGTAGTTTGTCCTTTAGCTTATTATATTAAGGAAGAAAAAAAAACAGTTCTAGAAGATTAATTACACTCATTAATTGAAACTAATCTTTAACCAAAAAAGGCCTATATTCAAGGTTACCAAAAAAGACAAAACTAAAAAATAAAATAAAATAGTAAATAAAAAAAGTTTCTTTTGTTTTTCTTTTTATGGGCGAAATTCTATTTGATTAGGTTACGTCCAAATCCGAATCTGTCTGACTAGTCATTTGATTCTTTTCCCAAAAAACATGTATAGTTAGCAAACGTCACATGAAAGGCCTCGTTGTATTTTAAAAAAAATTATATTCAAAAAAATATTTAAAAAAATAAATTTAAAAGAATTTCATAATATTTTAAAAAGTAAAAATGAGTTTAATTGTCAAAATTAAAAGTTATTTATCTGCATGCAAAAAGAAAGAGAAAAGCAAAAGTTGTTTTAAATTATTTTCAAAATTTTTAATTTTTAGGTTATTTTTAACTTAATTTTTTGAAAATAGTCATTTGAAAATTGTTAACAAATGCTTTTGAACTATTTTTAGATAAATTTTTCAGAAAAATTAAAAATAAAAACTGCAACCAAACATTTAAAGTAAAGGGTATAAAAAGTTTTGAATATCAATATTTGTTTAGAGGTAAGATGTATTATTTTCACAAATATTAACAAAATTATTATTTATTATTTTCACATATATTAAGAAAATTACTAAGTAGTCTAAAGTACCACGTGCTATTATTTATATACATATTTATACATTAATTTATCTATTATCTACTATGTAATATTATTCCTTGTGTTTAGTATTTTTCCTCTATATTACTATTAAAAGGGAGCACCCGCCAACTCAAATTTTAAGTTTCTAAAATTATTCCTTAATTACAAATAATTATCAAGTTTTTTTTTCTAAATTATTTTTTAACCGCAAATAACTACTAAGTTTTATTCTCACTTGCATTGCATGTCTCATTGCTAGTATATTTATAATCAAACGAGGCCTTGGTGGTTTGGTTTACAAAAAAGCCAGTTCGTTGGACTACATTGTTTGGTTTTTTTAAAAATTAATTAATATTTTTTAAAAAAACTTCTATATACATTTCAAACACACTATTTTTTTTGAGCAAAAATCAATTTTACTCTCATTAATAAAAAAAACTGTGTTAATATCTTAAATATATACTATAATTTAAAAACAAAAAAGCAAGTACATATTAAATATTTTAACAAAAAACAAAAATGATAAAACTTACACTAAAAAAATTATTCCAAACACTTAAACTTTTTCTTTCTCTTTTTTTTTTTTTCTATTTAAAACAATAAAACTCTTAAAAATTAAAATTCTTAAATATCTCAAACAAAAACTACCTATTTAAATAGTTGTGTAATTATTGTGGTTCACAAATCCCAACATGGATGGATGGATGGATCCAAAGCTAAAGAGGATATGAAGTGAAACACTGGAATTTCGTTTTCGTCATGACATGGGAATTGAAAGGGAAACACACATGTTGATTGTTTGAGGAGAAACCAAAGATTAAAAATGGAGGTCCCAAGACAGGAGTTCATCAGAGGTACTGTCATTCTCAAGCCACCTCATACCAAGAGAGGGAAAATTATTGGTTACTTTCCAAATATCACCTAATTCAGGTCACATAATATTTTTAATTAAAAAAATATTCAATACACATATTGTGGGTTATTTATTTATTTATTTATTTTTTGTCTTTTATCTAATTAACATAGATTAGTTTACATTATTCTATCTAGGGTATTTTTTTATTTGTCATTTAAGCTCTGTTCAGTTGTCAATAAATTAATATAAACAAATAATTTACAAAAAAAATACAAACATAAGAGAATTAATTTCCGTTATTACCTGTTTAGTTTGTAAGAAAGTTGATAAAAAATTCATTTTTTAATTTTTTTACAATACATAATCATATATTTTTTAAATGATATATTTTATGAAAAAATATTTTTTGCTAAAAAAGTATTTTTAAAGACTTATATTTTTTTTTTGTATCAAGTGAACATACAAAAAAATAAAAAAAAAAAAATAGTTAAATTGTTTTCTTTCTTTTTTTTGTTAAATAAACAAAGTTGATAGAGAGCTCGACATAGACAAAGGCAAGTGTTATTTCGAGGTTATCGAATAACTACTCCCAGGAGAGAGAGAGAGACAATGAGAGAGATGAATCATGATTTGATGAGTAACATCGGGACAGCGACCCTTATAAACACTTACGTGTCCGGATAGTGCGGTAATTAATTATTCTCTGGTTTTTTCAGTTCAAACTCTCATCTCAACTTTATCAAGTTATTACAACATTTTCATAATTTACGAACGTACACAAGAGATGTTTATGTTTGATTTAGTTTTTTTGAAAAAAAATTTCACTTAATTTTTTTTTTTAAATTTTATTTATTTGGTCTTAATTTACTTTTTTATACATATTTTTACATTTATTTTTTTTATAAAAAAATCAAAAAATCAAAAAAATCAACAAAAATACTAGTCCAAATACAAATTTATTGTTTATATTGTAACTTTTAGTTTGTATTTCAGTAAAAAAAAAGGTAAAAAACAAATGTGCATATAAGTTCTATTTATCGTTTTTATTCTAAATTAATAAATGTAAAATTTTACTATTTTAAATTATAAATTTATAAATTCAACAAAAAACGTAATAAAAAATAACGTTATTTTAACCTAATAACGTCATTTACCTTATATTTTCACATAATAACGTAACAAAAAATAATTTAGATAGTGCAATATTTGACCGGTAGCTATTGAATTTTTTTTATTTGCATACATGGGACATGATACTTTGATAATACCTAATAGTTTTCATGGAGAGTGAAAGATAATTAGGATTTCTCTCATATGATGTTCCTTCTAGTGGTTGAAATGAAGTCACATATCTTTGTACCTCTTTTATTGGATAAAATTTAATTAGTTTGATGTTCAATATTTGAATATATCTTTTTAAATTAATTTAATATTTAGATACATCTTTTTAAACCAGATACATTAATGTATATCTCGTAAATCATCTCAATATATAGTGCAAGAATTTCACAATTTGTGAGATAGAATTCTCAAATCATTCAAACCTATTCTTGATCTCAATTTGGTATTAAAGCATGATAGCTTTCCATGCAAATTCATCTTTTTCAATGTCTTTGGCTACTTTCAATAGCGTATGGACCCTTTCTTCTCCATCAATTTTGTTTACAAATGCTAACAATTTTCTCTCCCTCAAACTCACCAATACCAATTATTTGTATTGGAAGACACAACTCCTTCCTTAGCTTCGAGGGTGACATTTTATTGGATTTGTCGATAGTTCTTATTCTTATCCTCCTTCAACTCTACTCAAGGATGATATTTTTTTTCAAAATCTTGATTTTGCATCTTGACATTCTCAATATCAACTTTTAATGAGCCTTTTAATTGCATCTCTCTTTGAAGATGTTGTTCCACTTGTTGGTGGTCTCTCATCTTCTTGTGAAGTTTGGCAAACTCTTAAGGCTACTCTTGCCTCCACTTTCCACACCCACATTCTCTTACATCATGTACAACTTCAAAGCATCAAGCAAGGTAATCTTACTGTCACTTAGTTTCTACACAAAGTCAAAGCTCTTTTTGACGAAGCCCTCTCTCTTTACAAGATTTCAATCTTTATATTTTTTTAGAGCCTGAACTCTTTTTTTCATGACTTGGTGACTACATTTGTGAGACCTTGTACCGTTTTATTTTTGATATATATTCATGTTTGACGTGTTTCTTTTATCACATGAATATCATCTATGAATGGTTTATACTTTAGTGTTGTAGAATGACATGATAAATGTGTTTTATGCTTTTTTGGGCATTGTTTAGGCTTGTTGGGGTGATTTTTGGGCTGTTAAATCGAGGCTTAAACTAGTACGCTTCTGCCCAATGGTTCTGTCGATTGGAGGGGTCGGTCCAGTCGATTGGACCGAAATTTTTCAGTTCGGTCGACTGAATTGGGAGATTCGGTCGACTGGACAAAAGATTTTTGCCGTGTCTATAAATATCTCAGTGGCGGAGATATTTAAAAAAAACCTTTCTTAGAAGCTAAGTTTTTCATTTCTCTGCCTTCTCTCTAGCTTTTGAGGGTTCGGGACTTGATTTTTCATTATTTTCTTTATGGATCCTTGTTATCGGGGTCGTGGGTTTCGCACCCATCCGGACAGATTCTCGTTCCAACGAGGTTCAATTTTTAAAATTTTGACTTTTAATTCACTGAGGTAGGATTCTAAACCCTATTATTGCATATGGGTGTTATATGTAATTATATGTGTTTTCACAAGGTAAAAAATACATCAAATATCATATTTATGCTTAAATCTCGTTTTTTGGATAGAAAGCATATTTTTTGCTTTTCTTAGTTTAGTACATTGTATGACATGCGGGTGTATGATTTTCAAAAGTGGTTTTGAAAACGGTAATTTTTGATAAAAATTTCAACACTTGGTGTTTTGGAGGTTTTGAGCTAACCTTTGGGATTGAGTCTCATTTTTAAACGTTTTGTTGAAAATGGAGAAAAATATTTTGAAATATTTTTGTTTGATCTCCATATTGATGGATGGGTCTATATACATGTTTCATATATTTTGTAGAAATATTTTTCGTAATTGAGCTACAGGATCATTTTTGAAATGATTCTTTAGATGTACTGGGGTAGAGGGTACTTGGCACGAGTTTTTCTCGGTAGAAGTCCGAAAATAT
Source organism: Heliamphora exappendiculata (assembly GCA_034768845.1). NCBI lineage: Eukaryota > Viridiplantae > Streptophyta > Magnoliopsida > Ericales > Sarraceniaceae > Heliamphora > Heliamphora exappendiculata. Next base: position 9,013 of record JAOTRH010445514.1, read on the forward strand.
GTGCAGAGTAGGTACCTTTGTTTTTTGGGGTAATTTTTGTAAAGAATGTGGTAGGTGCTTTTATCATTCGATTTTAGTCTGTAAAGTCAGTTTTTACATTGTGGGGGCTCCGTATAGAACTTGTCCTTACCTATCTGGTTATAATATGGTTAGGGATCGGATAAGGGGCAGAAGTCTATAGTTGTTACCTCTGTCCCCTTGTGACAGAGTCGGTTCATAGGATTCATTCTCTTTTTCTCGGTGTGTGATCCGAGTGGAAAAATAATATTTTGGTTACTGTTTTACCTTAACAATGAAATGTTATTTTTGCATTTTATAAATGCTTGATTTTGTGGATGAAAAACTATTTTGGAGGCTTTTGGGAGTCTGATGAAAAAACTTGAGATTTTTTGATGTAAAACCCTTTTGGCTATGTGGTTGAATGAGCTCTCACTATATGAATGCATATCTTATTTTACAGCTTTATAGTCTATCTCTATTGGACTTTGGCTCACGGTGTGGGATTTTATTGTAAAATTATTTTCAAGTTTAGAGGTTGATGATCGCGAGAAGTTGATCTAGTGGTGTCTGTGGTGGTGGAAGACTTTTTAGTTTTTCTTTTGCTATGCCTTCTTGAAGCCATGTTTTGTACGCCTCATAGCGATATATTTATCCTTGTTGAATATGATATTTACTGCTTATGAGAGATGCATGTTGAGTATTCTTCTAATTTCAACAGGTTGATTTAAATGTATGAAAATTTATTTTCATAAAACTGCTGTTTGGTGAATTTTCACGTGACCCTGGATTTTGAGGCGTGATAGCATTCATCACTTGTCTAGCATCGATTTCTTACTCTGAACTCCATAGTTTGCTTCTATGGTTTGAGTTCATGCATTCCGTCGCCTTTACATCGTCATGTATTGTTAACATAACTGAGCCATATCCTTAGGCCAATAGTGCCCAATGCACTACTTCCTCTTTTGGTCGTGGCCCTAAACAAAATGGTTGTGGTTGAGGGTGAGGTCGCAACAATGGTTCCTGCTATCATCTTTCCATTGATTCGAGGGACTACAGAATCATGCCACACCTCATTTAGCCAAATTTGCTCTTATTCTTCATCATCGGCTCATATTATGGATTGGTATCCTGAAATCAATGGCACCCATCATGCCACTTTAGACCTGGCTGCTCTTCTTCACACGGTGACTACACTAGTCATGACCAACTTCATGTTGGAAACGGTAAGGGCATGTCCATCTCTAAAATTGGCTCTATTTCTACTCCCTTTTCTTCCTTTCTATTATTTAATGTTCTTCATGTTCCACCCCTCACTAAATCCCTTCTTTTTGTCTCTTAATTCACCAAAGATAATGGTGTTTTTTTTAAGTTCCACCCTCACATTTTTTGAAAAAATTAGGTCACCAAGAAAACATTGTTCCGCGGGAGACTAAATTGGGCCATACAAGCTCTCTCCTCTTATTCCACTCATTCCATCTGTTCATGTTGCTGAAAAAGTTGACTCTGTTTGCTGGCATCGCCAACTCGGTCATCGTCACCATCATGTTTTTTGTCAAGTTCTTGTTCAACATAACTTACCATGATCGTCTAATAAACAACAGTCTCTTTGTCACGCATGTCAATTAACAAAGTCTTCTCATCTATGTTTACCCGTAACAAAGTATGTTAGTATGTTAGCTTCTCTTTATGTTTATTCAGGATACTTATGATATTTTCTAATTCTTTCAAATTTAATGTTTATCACATATTTTTTCATTTTAAGGGAATGGCTGAGCGATAATGCTTTACACAATCAAACAAAGTCAACAGATTGAGGAGGTGAATTTTGCACCCTTTCTCATTTCTTTAATCAATGTGGCATTCTTCATCGTCTCTCATGCCCTCATACTCATGAGCAAAATGAAAAAATTGCATGCTGAAATCGACATGTTGTTGAAATCGGCTTTGCATTACTTGCCCATGCATCAATCCCCTAAAATTTTTGGTATTTTGCCTTTAACACTGCCTTGCTTCTCATTAATCGCCTTCCTTCGCCTATTACTTGTGGTCTTTCACCATATAAATGTCTGTTCCAAAAGACACCAGATTATCATTTTCTAATTTTTTGGATATTTTTGTTATCCATTTCATGACCCTATAATGATCAAAAAATAAAAATAAATAAAGCAGTGCAAATATTGCTCATATAAATTCTCATTAAAATGAAAATAATAAATTTTATTAATGAATAAAATAAATACAAAATATATTAAACAGAAGTGTGGTTGTTAATATATATCCATAATATATTTCTAGACACATGGTTATGACACTCCCCATCTCAAGTTAGATGATATTCTGATTTCTTTTAGCCAAATGGTTTTGTCTTCATTTTCCTTGCCAACTTATTCTCTCTTTGTAGACACCCAAATTTGATCAAACTGTATCGTAGGCACTTGTCCCGAGCATCCTCTAGCGATGAAGATATATAAAACCATGTTGAAGGATACCTCCAAGCAATTATAGTATCAAGATCTCAACTCAAAACACAAGAAAACATCTCATATCCTTATAAACATTCGGGCCGCAACATTTGATCTTCACGACCGCCATCCTTTTATGATCCTGCACCAGGCCGTGACCTTTAGAGGTCATGGCCACGAACTTTTTTTGAACCTAGAACATGCCATAATCTTTGAAGGTCATGGCCGTCATATTTCGTACTTTTTATTTGCAGTCTCAACCTTCAAAGCTCACGATCGCGTTCTTTTTGCTTTTTGGATAGGTGGCAGCACATCAGAGGATCTCGACATTTTCCTAATGCCTACAAATAAGCACCATTTTCTGAGTGAAAGACACAATTCCAAAGGGCCGATACTCTGTCGAACTTCATACCCGTTCGATACTTTGCAAAATTCCATACCCGATATACGTCCCGATACCACGTTCACTTCCCAAAATTGCATTCATTCTCAAGTTAAGGTCATGACATTATCTAAGCTTAGAGGATTCCCAATGCATGGATAGCTAGTCAACCCTACTCTGTAGCACTTGAGGAAACATTCAGGGATGGTCATTCATTTCAGGTAATCGTAGAAAATTGTAACATTTCTGAAGCTCCCATTTCTTCTCTCCTGGGAGTCGTTATGATTAGGGTTACCATTTATTAACTTTCTTTCAATCATTTTATTCATGAATTTATCTAGGCTGAGTATATGTTTAGCTTATGTTGTAGGAAAAAAAAAGTGCCATGCATTAATATATTTAAAATTTTGTATAAAACAGTGTGTCAGTTGCATTATGTCTAACGTAAAACATTATATTTCCTATGTGATTTTATGTTCACTCGCACACTAGACACTAAAAAAGCCTATGTAGTCATTAAAACATAGCGGCCGCGACATATTTGGTCACGGTCGTAAACTTTTTTTTGATGATTATAACGGAGGCTATGCATGCGTATCACGACCTATAACACCCTGACCCTTTACATGGTAAGGATATTGTCTACTTTGGGCAAGGTCCTCATGGTTTTATTATTCCCAAGTGGTAGTGACCCTAGCAAAATTCAGTTAAGCATGCTCATGCTGGAGTAATGTAAGGATGGGTGATTTTTTAGGAAGAACAAAACTTTGTGGACTTTGTCCAAAGTGGACAATATCCTTGTCATGTTATTGAAAAGAAAAATCTTGGACCCTTACATAGCAACGAGACCTTTTTTTCAGGTAGTAGAAACCTTAGCAGAACTCAGTTAAGCGTGCTCACGCTGGAGTAATGCAATGATAGATGACCTATTGGAAAGAAAAAAACTGTGAAGGTTTTGTCCAAAGCGGATAGTTTTGTTGCCATGAGAAGGGTTGGGCTATTACAAGTGGTATTAGACTCGACTCTCCCCACCGTCGAGTATGGGTCCCTGCCGTCTCTCGTGTCATGTGGGTAGGCTATTAAATGGGCGGATCGATAAGAACTGACAGCCTACTGGACCTGGAAGGCTATTACACAGGGATGTGCAGCCATAAGGGAGAAGATTGTGATATTTTGGCATCCTACATTGAAAAGGGAGAGAGAGTTGTTGGGCTATAAAAGAAAAACCCCAGACTCTTACATAGCAACGCGGCATTTTCTCAGGTGGTAGATATCATAGCAGAATTTAATTAAGTGTACTCACGCTAGAGTAATGCAAGGATGGACGACCTTCAAGAAAAAATAAAATTGTGAGTATTTTGCCCAAAACGGACAATATCGTTGTCATGAGAAGGGTCGAGGTATTACACGGCCATTGAATTACTTTCATAATTTGTCACAGCCGCAACATTCTATTGCTACGGCCGTGAAATGTTTATTAGTCCAGTAGCTTAAAAATCATGTTTGAACCTTATTGTTATTTCTATTTAATCTTAACAGTAACATGTTAGAAATCTGACCTGTTTTTGCATGACCCTATAGGCTTTTCTCTTCCTTTTTAGAATGTTTTCCTTATTTACTTCGTATACTTGTTGGACTTTGTCTATATGAATAGTATGTTAGAGATTTGACCTGTAAAGCAAGCCCCTTAAGATTTGTCTTTTTTTGATAGGATTTCTACCCCTTTTTTTGTATGATTTATTGTCCTTTCGTATAAACACATAAGTGTAACATGTTAGAGATGGTAATCATATTTCATGACGCTTAGAGCTTTCTTTTAGAACATATTTTGATTTTACTTGTTTTCTTTGTATGGGCTTTTCTTAACTTCTCATTCTGTATTAACTACTTTTGAAAAACTAAAACAAAAATAAAAAAAGATAAAGTAGAGGCTAACTTAATGGTTAGGCGACAGGGGTGCTTAATACATTTTCCTTTAGTATCTTAGCTCTCAAACTCTTTTTTAATGGTAACGCAGACCCGTGGCTTATTTTTGATTTTATTATTTTTTCTTAAAAAATTAGTGGTGACTATATTTTTCATATGTTTGGATATCTTGATCTATTTTGTTATAAAAGAAATCCATTAAAAAAAAGGATATCCAAACACAATCACCGTCCAAAAAGGAAAATGACCCAACCTCTTTTCAAAATGCCTGCAACACCCGTGGTTTATTTTTATTTTTCTTGGATTTTCTCAAAAATCAAGTGGCGACTTCTTTTTTTTTCCCACATATTTGGATATCTTACCCAATTTACTTTGAAAAAGAAAATCTTCACTATTTTTTTTTTCTTATGATGAAGGAAACGAGTATTCAAACACGACATTCGCCCCAAAAAGAAAATGGCCTACGATGCTACACTCTATGTTATAATTCAAACTTTTGCCTTGTAAGGGCCCGATTTTAAATCATGAGATTATCGGAGATAAACTGATAGAGGTTAGATTATCGGATTAGAGTTCTGATAAAATTAAGAACCCTAAAAAGCTAAACTTAAAACGAATCCCAAAATCGAAACCCTAATACGAAAAACTGACGATTAGCTCAAAGAATTTTTAGGATTGCCCTATAATAAAAAAACCTAAAACCCTAAAAGTCCATAAGATAAGAATATTACTATTAATCTAAAACAAAGAAGAAATATGCATAAAAGACAAAAATTAGATACATGTAAAATTTTAGTCTTACTTTCTAATTAAAATGAGAAAAAATAAATAAATAAAATAGAGAGACCCCATGGCCAACATGCTATGGGAAGGTGACAAATCATAAGAATTTTTTTTTCACTCATTATATACGCATATAATCCATTATAATACACATACAATTCATTATATATATATATATATAGAGTTTTAAAAGAATAGATTATCTAATTAAAACCTTGTGTACCCCAAATTCCAATGAAGAAGTTTAATTGACACATCCTTATAAAAATGACTTAATTTTTCACGCCTCAAATTTTGCGTCACACGAAAAGCCACAGAACAACTATCAAAATTACCCAACACCACGGATGAAAAACCTAAAAATCAAGACGAAACTAAAACTTTTGTAAAACACATTACCGAGAGTTTATTTAATTTTAAAGCGTAGTCACGAGACTACAGTTACAGCTCATAAGCCAAGCCTTTAAAAACAAAATACAAGTTTTTAATAAGAAAATTCTTTTCATTTTAAGAGAAGCACATGCTATTCCAAAAATCTTCCTCAAAGCACAACAGTTTAAATGAAGCATGAATCATTTGAAAATTCCATTTGTAAACCGTTGAACCCAATAATGAAATACGTAGTAAGATACTACAGAAAACAACAACCAACCCAAGGTTCTCTCGAAACCATTAAAACATGCACACATCCATAATCATTACATATATTTTACAATATGTTATCTCTAAACATGAAGCATATACAGAAAGATATAAACTACCTAACAAAACAAGACAACAGGGTCTTGTCATCAGCCACCTCCGAGCACCACTGGGTCAACTTACAGGATCACGCTTACCTGAAAAAGGTTTTATAGCAAAATCTTACACCATGAGCCGAAGTCTAATAGAAACAGACCATAAAGCTGTAAAGCATGTTATGCAATCATATAGTTTGAGCTAACTCAACCACAGAGACAAACATATTTTATATATTAAAAAATTCTCAAGTTTTTCGATCAGACTCCCATAAGCCTCCAAAACAGTTTTTCCATCCACAAAATCAAGCATTTAATCAATGCTAATAACGTTCCACAGTTAAAGAAAAATAGAAACCAAAACGTTATTTTTTCACTCGGATCACACACTGAAGAAAGAGAAAAGATATGTTTCACTCGGAACACGCAGCCAAGGAAAATCATATAATCAGTAATAAAACTGTGTACTCTACTAGGGCCGCACCACCGAGGAGAAAAGATAAAATGATTCCTATGTATCGACTTCGTCACAAAGGGATAAAGGTAGCAACTATAGACTCTTGCCCATTACCCAATCCCTAAGCATCATAGGACAAGTTGGATAATGACAAGTTCTATACGGAGCCACCACAACGCAAATGCTGATTTTACGGGCTGAAATCGAAGGATAAAAGCACCTACCACCTTTACGGGAATTACCCCGAAAGACAAAGGGACCTACTCTACGCACGTTTTCGGACTTCCACCGAGGGTAACTTGTGCTAAATATTCGTTATTCCAGTACATCTTGAGAATTATTTGCCAAAAACCAACTCGTAGTTCAACAACTACGAAAAATATTTTCACAAATATACATTAAACATGTATATATAGATCCATCCATCAACATGGAGATTAACAAAAATATTTTCAAAATATTTTTTTTTGTTTTCAACAAAACGTTTTCAAAACTGAGACTTAACCTCAAAGTTTAGCTCCAAACCTCCAAAACACAAAGTATTGAGATTTTCATAAAATCCATCGTTTTCCACCGTTTTGAAGAACACCCCATTGAAAATCCAATATCCACAAGTCATATGATGTAATAAACCAAGAAAAGCAAAAAATAAACTTTTTACCCGAAAAACTATGGTTTAAACATAAATATAACATTTCATGTATTTTCTACTAGGTGAAAACACATATAATTACATATAACATTCTTAAACAGCAGTAAGGTCTAGAATCCTACCTCGGAGAATCAAAACTCGAAGCTTTAAAAATTGAACCTCGTCAGAATGAGAATCTATTTGGATATATACGAAGCCCCCGGCACCAAGATCGAGGATCCACTGGCGGATTGTTGAAATTCGAGCCCCGGACCCTAAAAAATCTAGAGAGAAGGCAGAGAGAACCGAAACTTAGTTTAGAAGCAACCTTAAAACAAATAGCGTGTATAGTTAGTTGGACCAACCCCTCCAGTCGACCGAACTGCTGGGCAGTGTATTTTTCAACGCAAAATAGGTTTTTAAGCCTTAAACCAAGTCAAACACGCCTCTACCAAACCCAAAAGAGCGCGTAACTCTTATACACTTGCTGCTCTACTATGAAGAAACAAAACCTATCACACCAAGGTCAACGGTTAACTCAAACTCCGTCAATACTTAAAGTATTCCAAAAATAAAATGGGTCAGGGTCTCACAACACTCCTCCTCTTAAAGGAATTTCATCTTTGAAATTCAACACTGAACGCAAGCCAAACACCATCGCATCAACAATCAACAATCTCTGATGTAAACCCAGTGATACCACACAACAAAAAAAATACCCCAACAACTGAAATCCCAAACCTATTGTCACAAAACTAACACCAAGATTACAACCGTCGTCACACAAGGTAAACACAACGTGAAGAATCGACCTTCATACAAACTGCTCGCACGGGCAAGTTCCATTGATACCAGTGTCATCTAGGAAACGTCCATAAACATTGGATCAAGATCCAACTCATGCTGCCAAACTCCAACACAGAATTATCGCCAAACACAACTACTTCAGCGACAAACGCAAAGCAAGAGACCAATTCACCACGGTACTTGATCTCGAACATGCTCTATGCTCAAACACAGAAACTATCACTCTCGACCTCATTGTCACATATTGGCTCAATCACACCTCACAATACACACTAAGGACTATCTCCACAAGTCCAAACACACGACGTCAAACTCTGACATCGGTCACACGAAGTCACACACCTCGCACACAAACTTTACTCGAGTCCTAACGATCACCAGATGACTACCGAATTTGATACAACATCATCACCCTACCGATGTCAACATCACCATCACTGAAACTGTCATGACACCGATCCACGAGCAACAACACAACACCCACTCCAGAGAGAAGCTCATTAGAGAGAAGCTCACTTACTCACATAGAATACCAAAGAACAGATCTTATCAAATCTTCAAACCTTCGCCCTCTATCCGATCTTCCATCACGAACTATTGTTCTCACTTAGGAGAAACACTAGGTGGCACACGATTGTCCCAGACAAGGTTCCACACAACCGAAAACTAACCCGACATCACGGCCACAAAGTCACCTGACCAAACATGTCACGCAGATAGAGCATCTCATAGGTATCCAACAACTTATACAAACCCAACCATATCTCCCAACACATCTCAGCGTCTCGCTATCCAACCACTAATACCAAGACTACAGATCAACCTCATCAAACATGATTGTTGTCGTCCGACAAAGAAAAACTGATAACCGTCATTCGACATCAAACGCAACTCATAACACATACATCAACCCCTTGAGTCCACTCTCACCGAATACTCGAACCCAAGACTTATCCGTCGAGTAACCAACTAAGACTTACATCCTACACTTAGCAATTTCCTCACATCCAGAACTCATGACGGCCCTTCCGTTCCCAACCAAACAATCGTGTCGGTCCGAACAGGCCAAGCTAACCAAGGCTTCTCAAACATCATATCCTTCCTGATTCATACTTTATCATACTTCTCGGGATACCATCCACACAAACAAGCCACACTGACTAGGTTGCCACGACCTATCATGTTTACCACACTCACATGTACTCCTTTACAGTCTTCCACCGCGTGAGAATACCAACCCCATCATGCAATTCTTTACGGTTCCCAACCACGGGAGCAATTGGGTCCTAGGTCACACACACAGAAGTTCAGATGTAGAGCATCTCGCACCACACGTCGAAGTCACAAAGAATCCATCTTATAATTACCCAATCATGGCAACACAAGTCCTTGAGTCACAACTCCAAGGGTCATACACGGGTATAGGTCCACTGAGATTCCATAGTCTCAAAACACAACCAAAACCATAGCCAATCAAGAACCTGGCATCTCCATCCAACTGATATGAAACAACTCGCACCAGACAATCATCTACAAGAAAACTCTCTCTGTCTCTCCTTCCATCCAAAGGAAAGACTAAGGCTAATAAGAAACCATGACTCAACCTCATCGTACTGGGAGTACTCCTCACACTTACCTCTACGAACTCTGCAAGTCCAACCTCGAGGCCACATCGACTACAGTCACACAACTGCTGTCAACTTTGATCACGTTACTCAGACCGTATGCTACACAATCCATCTGCATACCTGGTATAACACATCTCATTGCACCCAAAATCTCACTTCACAAGGTTGCGCTACACAACCTAACTCCTACTAGGCAAACCATAATCACATCACTGCCCCTCTCCCACTGTCCAAGGTATAGTGTCAACAAGGGAACCCAGTCCTAGGACGTCTCACCCAGTGTTACTAATAACCCCAACAACCATGCAGGCACCTTCCATACTTCGGCCCTCAAGGTACACACACGATCACACGCATCGTATCCTACGATTTCTCACCTATCACCCTAGGCTAGCCAAATGACATGGTACATTACTGAATCTTATCACTCCACACTAACCCATCTCAGCACTAAGCCATCCACATGAACCTAGCAAGGTTCCCAAATGCGATCTCCTAATCATTAGGATATCAACCAAATCACTGACCTTCATTCTCGTAGGAATTTTGCAAAACTGATACTCGTCGTAGGAACCCTTACACATTCTCATATAGCCATAACCCATGCTCTTCCCAGCATAAGCGCAACTCATACTCATTCCCACATCCTTGGGCTCACTCACTCGGAACTCAATTCTCAAACCTCAAGGAGGTATACAATGTCCAAGGTTATCAGAACTACTCAGACTACCAACAACGTCGTCAGATACTACTCTGACTACCGTCAACATCCTGCTGATCACCAGCAACATTTTATTGACAGAAATATTCCCAAAACCACTCACATTTTGCTATCTCAACATGCACCCAGCCAAGAATTACTACGCTCCCATCCACTATGCTTCCGTTAATACCCCATCCTGAGTACAGGACTCATGACATAACATAACTCATGACGTACCTAATCCATCACACGGCCAAACCACGTACATTAACCTTACTCGAAAGGGATTATAACTTTTCTCAGATCTATCCATCAGTCTAATCATAACAATCGATATCTAAGGTTTACAACACCCCGTCACCCTACTCACAAGGCTATCCATAACACATCTACCACTTTTAGTAACTTACTCTCAACAGAAGCCAGCTACCCAATCTAAAGCTAGTAACCATGCTTCGACTACACCTGAACAAAAGTCTGCTCAAACACTCAACGGTTTGCCAACCGAGGCCAACGTCATATGGCTGAACCCGACTCACTGATGAGTTTCACAACATACCAGGTGATCGATGCTCAATCTATATCCTTACCTCTGCAACTGATACTAACTGAGTCGCACATCTAAGACCCAAACCTCGGTCTCGTCGTCTCGAAAGGGGTACAGGTTATAAAGAAAAAAAACATGAAACAAGACAACCTAAGGTCGATCTATCATGTTATTTTTGACACATACGACATAATCATGCTAATACATAGTCACAACGATTATAAAGACACAACACCGATACCGAGGAGAATCGACAAGAATGACGCGTCACTTTGGACAACCTACTTAGATTCCTTGCTAAAAATCACGTTCGCGAAACGCGTTTCTAACTTGGCTCCCAAGTTTGTTAATCTAAACGCCCGAAGAAAAGACTAATCAATCCTAAGGTCCAACCTCCATACTCACGTATATACGACATCAGCATGCTTATGTTCCAAACACAGGCAACCAAGCACACACACATCCTCACAAGGTGATGCACCCTCGTCTCCCACAACTCATAGGTATTCGAACCCAGAGCTCTGATACCAAGTTATTATGCCCCAAACTCTGGGTCACCCGAAAAGTAACAGAACAACCACCAAAATTGCCCAACACCACGGATGAAAAACCAAAAAGCCAAGACGAGGATAAAACCTTAGTAAAACGCACTACCGATGGTTTATTAAATTTTAAACCGTAGTTAAGAGACTATAATTACGGCCCATAAGCCAAGCCTTTAAGATAACAAAATACAAATTTTGAATAAGAATATTCTTTTCATTTCAAGAGAAGCTCAGGTTGTTCCAAAAATCTTCCTCGAAGAACAAGAGTTTAAATGAAGCATAAATCATTTGAAAATTTCATTTGTAAACCATTGAACCCAACAACGAAAAACGTTGTAAGATACTACAGAAAACAACAACCAACCCAAGGTTCTCTCAAAAGCATTAAAACATACATACATCCATAATCATTACATATGTTTTACAACATGTTATCTCTAAACATGCAACATATACAGAAAGGTATAAACCAGCTAACAAAATAAGACAACAGGGTCTTGTCATCAGCTACCTTCGGGCACCACCGGGTCAACCTATAGGACCATGCTTACCTGAAAAAAATTTTACAGTAAAATCTCACACCGTAAGCCGAAACCCAATAGAAATAGACTATAAAGCTGTAAAGCAGGTTATGTAATTATATAGTGGGAGCTAACTCAATCACAGAGACAAACAAGTTTTACATCATAAAATCATAAGTTTTCCCATCAAACTCCCATCAGCCTCCAAAATGATTTTTCCTTCCACAAAACCAAGCATTTGATCAATGCTAATAACATTCCACAGTTAAAAAAAAACAGTAATTAAAACGTTATTTTTTCACTCGGATCACACACCGAGGAAAGAAAAAAGATATTTTTCACTTGGAACATACACAGCTAAGGAAAATAATATAATCAGTAATAAAACTGTATACTCCACTCGGGCCACACCACCGAGAAAAAAAAGATAAAATGATTCTTGTGTACTGACCCCGTCACAAAGGGACAGATGTAACAACTATAAACTTTTTCCCATTATCCAATCCTTACGCATCATAGGACTGGTTAGGTAACGACAAGTTCTATACGGAGTACCGCAACGCAAATGCTAACTTTTCGGACTGAAATCGAAAGACAAAAGCACCTACCACCTTCTTTACGAGAACTATCCCGAAGGACAAAGGGACCTACTATGCACACATTTTGAGACTTTCATCGAGGGCAACTCGTGCCAAATACCCGTTATCTTGGTACATCTAGAGAATTATTTGCCAAAACCAACTCGTAGTTGAACAACTACGAAAAATATTTTCACAAATATACATTAAACATGTATATATAGATCCATCCATCAACATGGAGATCAATAAAAATATTTTAAAAATATTTGTTTTATTTTTAACAAAACGTTTTCAAAATCGAGACTTAAATTCAAATGTTAGCTCCAAACCTCTAAAATACAAAGTGTTGAGATTTTCACAAAATTCATTATTTTCTACTATTTTCAAGAACACCCCTTTGAAAACCTAACATCCACAAGTCATATGATATAATAAATCAGGAAAAGGGAAAAATAAGCTTTTTGCTCGAAAAACTAAGGTTTAAATATAAATATGGCATTTCATGTATTGTTTACCCAGTGAAAATATATATAATTGTATATAGCACCCTTAAACATCAGTAGGGTCTAGAATCCTACCTCGGAGAGTCAAAACTCGAAGTCTCAAAAATTGAACCTCGTCAGAACGAGAATCTTTCCGGATATATACGAAACCCCCAGCACCAACATCGGGGATCCATTGTCGGATAGCTGAAAATCGAGCCCCGGGCCCTCAGAAATCTAGAGAAAAGGTAGAGAGAACCAAAACTTAGCTTAGAAGCAGCTTTAAAATAATATCTCAGCCCTTGAATATTTATAGAAATGACAAAAAGTCTCGGTCCAGTTGACCGAACACTCTAGTTCAGTCGACTGAACTAAAAAATTTTGGTCCAGTCGATTGGGTCAACTCCTCCAGTCGACTGAACTGCTGGGCAGTGTGTTTTTTGACGCAAAATAGGTTTTCAAGCCTTAAACTAAGTCAAGCACGCCTCTACCAAACCCAAAAGAGCGTGAAACTCTTATACGCATGCTGTTATACTATGAAGTAACAAAACCTATCACACCAAGGTGAACGGTTAACTCAAACTCCGTCAATACTTAAAGTATTCCCAAAATAAAATAGGTTAGGATATCACATAATCAAACCCATGTATTTTTCTAAACATGATTAAATATTGTAAAAACATTCATAAATTATAAAAATACTGTGTCAATTATAAAATTATTAATTTAATACAATTATATAGAAAACGTAATTAATTTTATACATTAAGTTAATTTTTAAGCCTTTTTCCTTAATAATGTAGTATAATTACACCATTATAAATTATTAAAATGCAATAAAAATATAGCAAAACCACCATGGCCCATGGTTTAAGCTATGTCCAGCCACCACCACCCTCCCCCCTCACACACTCAAGCTCTAGTATTGTCTCATCTACCTCCCATGTAACCAATTGAATTATGCACATGCCTTACACACTATGACACTTCATGATACACCTTTCAGTAGCAAAATTGTTAAAAAAAACACACATCCAATCTCCTTTCGCAGGTCACCTCTAGTTCTTGTGCTCCAAAATCCAAAATTTTTCCGAAATTTCTCCAAGTACGAGGAAGAGAAAAAGATGAAGAGAAGAAGAAAATGGGAAAGATCCATCCATTAATCCTAAGTCCATATTTTTCCAACCAAGAAATCTAATCTCCAAGGTAAGAAAAGTCTTGAATCCCTCTTCCCTCAAATCAATCTATAATCTTCCTACCACCCTTCATGAGAAATTAAAATCAAGAAAACAAGTGAAGTTAGTACACGTGTTCGAAAGCTAAATAGAGACTATTTTATCTTCAAGACTTAAGAATGAATTTGTTGAAAATGTAATCCATGCTATTTTCACTTATTATGCTTACTGGAATTTGTATATCAAGTTGAAAATGACCAAACTATGCCATGCATGATGTGTAAAGTCAATGTTGATGAACTTGGGTTTGATTTCTAGATTTCTAGATTTCTGGACCTAACTTTAAACAATTTTAATAAATTCCAGTAACATCTCTTTGTATCAAACTTTATATCCAGAGTTAGATTTTTGTGTTAATAAATTTTTCTATAAAATTTATTTGGAGTGATTTAGATGGGTACATTTTGAGATATTAAGTTTTTTTTGAAACGTTGCAGTTCCTGTCATGTCTTTGTTGTAAAGGCTGAAACCCTATTTTAGAAGATTGATCTTGTCACACTCCAAAATCTGGGTCACGTGAAACACCCACAAACAATCAACCCGAGAATACACTCTCAAAGTAAATCATGCATGCATTGTATATAATTGCCAAACGGCATACATTACATGGTTCCAACACCTGAAAAACATGTTACGACATACATGTAACAAAAAATAAAAATAAAAAGGAAGACTACAACTCTTCCACCTCTCCACCACCTCCAGATCAATCAGCGTGACCGATACCTGAAGAAAATTAAATCCCACGTCGTGAGCCAAAACTCAGCAGAAACTAGACAACACATGTGGAATAAGCTAAACATGCTAAGAAAATGAGGTGCAATTTTAGGCTCTCTTTCAAGCCTTCAAAACAAGTTTTCACATACAAACGGAAAAGCGATGATACAAACCATCTTTTGACTCACTCACATGAGCCTTAAAAAAATAGTTGAAAAAGGGTTTTTAGATCGCGATTCACCCGACTCTTAAAAACATTTTGAAAATTGGTCTATCCATCCCACAATGCAGTTCATGCAAGTTATGAATCTTCTCAGACTTTCACCGAAGGACCACAACTCTCGTCTATGTAATGCACATAACCCGTGCAACACACACAACGCACGCAACCCATGCAATACACACAACGCATGCAACCCGTGCAACACACACATTTTTACGGACTTTCACCGTATGACCATTTTCTGCCCTCATCACAAATTTTCACAATTTTCACCGTAGCACCATTATCTGCCCTAACTAGCCTCGTTGACCAGAGCCAACAGCTATCTTCACGGACTTTTACCATGTGACCATTATTCGCCCCTCATATGCATATCTTTACTGACTTTCACCGAGGGACCAATATCCGCCTCACATATGCAAAATAGATACAAATCTGCGTATCAACAGGCATCTCAACCCATGCCTAAACCACGAGATAAAATCGTATCGAAACATGCATACTAAACTAGGGTTTAAATGCATAAAGTCATGTACTATCACTATGTTACACAAACCACGTCACATGTTACACACGCGACTCACACAACACCTGCAACTCAAGCAACATGCATCACATGCATCAATTTCTCATATTCCACATAACCATGCCTATAAAACATCTGAGTTTTAAAGCATGCAACTACGGTACGCGTAACGATACCAAAATCATGTAACTCACTTACATAATTTGTACATAAATAAATAGTTATAAATGCACATAACTATGTATAACAATACATCATGACGCCACCCATCGAAACAAATCGACATTCATTCACCCGAATGACCCGTCCACACTCTGGGACCCGTCTACACACCGGGACAACCAACATCTAATTCAGAGGCCAACACCAGAACCTCCCACAGAACGGTTCTCACCGAACCCACTTTAAAATCGAACCACGGACCCACACGCCCTGTACATAACCGGCACGTACACAACCATGCCCCAACACCCAAAACTAACCATGCACGTCACACCCGAGGATGGCACCACAAAAACATCCGACGCAACGACACGACTCCCGAAGCTACCACACAACCAATCGAATCCCAAATGGGATCCAACAATATTTCAATTGATTAACCCCATAATCAATCAACTGAATACCGTAAGAAACCAACCAAAACTACAAACACAGCACTGCCCAGGTTCAGTCGACTGGACCCCAACCCCCAGTCGACTAAATAACACACTGTTTAGTTGACTAACCCCACGGTCTAGTCATCCGAGCCCAAGAACCATGATCCAGTCGACTGACCTCATGGTCCAATCGACTGAACTGAGGCAGAACAGGTTTTTGAGCTATGGGTTCAGCTCTCAAAACCTCGATTCAACACCTCAAAACACCCATCCAACACTATTAGACCTCCACATGCCTAGGTCTAACACTAAGACCACAAAAGAAACTCCCGATACCCGATTCCATCGATCGAAATTGCCAAAAAAAGGTTTTAAACCCAAAGACCCAACTTGAAATAAACTCAGATCTACAACAATCTAATCGTTAAAAATACACACGATTACACGTAGCACCCTTATACAACAGTAAAGTCTAGAATCCTAGCTCGGTGAGTTAAAAACTCGACGTCTCAAATCACGTGCAAACTCAAGCTTCGCCAGAATGAAATTATGTCTGGATGAACGCGTAACCCTCCATGCCAATAGCAGGAATTCGCTGTCTGATCGTCAGAAATCGAGCCCCGGGCCCTCGAGAACTTAGAGAGAAGGTAGAGAAAAAAAGAAAGAAACTTAGTGGAGAAGTTTTAAAAATATCTTTTAAAAATATCTAACTCCAGATATTTATAGGCCTCCAAAATATATTTTTTAGAAATTCACACTGTAACATCCCACAGCTTCGGAAAACTACTCCGCATGCATATCTAACCCCGATCATGCATCTAAAAGCATTTAAACATGTAAAAGCGAAAGCGCTAAACGCGCGTCGAAAAACGCCGAAAAAAAATGGGTCAGGGTCTCACAGATCTTGAAATGGTTTCTTCATGAAAGTTATAACTAACATTTTTTTCTAGTTCACCACCAAAAATGAGGAATTTTTTTTTATCAAAGTTTGATATACCAAACCAATTTTCAAAACCGTTGGAATGAATTTGTCTCCTTGGACAAGATTCAAAACCACTTTCTTGTAGAGGTTAATTCATATATTTTTATTTATTAATAAAAAATTTGTTCTTCATGAAATTATTAGAAGATTTTCTAATTGAAATCTTATCCAAAATTCATAATATAGGGAGTTGTTTTAATCCTCCAAACGAATTTATTTCTAACTGATTTTGAATCTAAAATTCCCATAACCTGTTCTAAAACGCAGTCTTGACATATTTTCTTAGGAGAGGCAAGACACCTATTTCTTTTGAGTTTCAAAAAAAAGACTCTTCATAACAAATTTAGGGGATTTCAAAATCTAATTCATATCAAAATATGAAAATGTTTAGAGTTCATTTGATCTCTAAAACATAATTTATTTTGACACAAACAATCTGGATTGACAAAATCTACCTAGAATCATCTATTTTGTAGGACTTAAATTGCCTGTTTTTAATGAGTTTCTTAAAAAGTATGCTTCACGAACATTGTAGAGGACCCTCTGATTTCAGTTGTGTCCAAAAATAAAAATTTACTTCGATGATTTGATAACCCAAAGGTATTTTACACATCCTGTAGATAAAGCTAGAAATTTAGAATAATGCTGAATTGGTGTATCCTAAGTTTATTAGTTTATGAAACGAAATTTGGAACATGTAATGTACCTAGAGTAAATTATTTGTTATGAATCATGTGTTATATTTTGAACTTATTATGAATATTTTTTTTGTTTATATTATATGACGACATAAATTGGGTGTGTACGTTGCATAAACATGCAAGGATGCATTAGGAGTTGTACCTTTATGCATCACATGTGTAATACCTTGCCATGATCGTTACGTGCATATCTTACCAAAGTCAGTTGTACATTTGAATCATGGTTGAGAGTGTCCCTGATGTATAGAATCTTTTAGGGGTGTATTCTTGGCAGACACCCTGGGTGCGTCTTCAGTAATAACATGACGTGGATTCTGTCAATAATTAATATCTACCATATAATTAACGCCGTTATCCAACTCACTGAGATTATAGGCATGTGGCGCGGGATTTTGGGGTTTTACAGTAGTTCAAAAATAAGAGAATTCAAAAGATATTTGAAAAATATTTTAACACATTCAAAACTAAATTTTAAAAACTATTTTTTGTTGAAAATTGTGTCGCTACTTGGTTTTTGAAAAAAATAAAAACAAAAATGGCTACTGATCTTTAAAGCGTTTAACTTGAGAAAATGGGTTCGGGAGCTAAGGTACGAATCGAAAAAGGTGTTAGGCACCCCGTTTGTCCAACCGTAACATTTGCCTTTATTTATCATCATTGGTTATTTAATAAGATTTTCTCAAATGCATGCAAATAAAGAAAGTCGAGGCAAAGAGAGAATATTCGAAATAAAATATAAAATATTCATAACACATGTATATAGAACGTCAAAATAAAGCAAATAAAAAAAAATTCTAAGTCCAATAGCATATAATTTCTAACTAAAAGATACATGGAGCACATCCACATACAATGATTAAAATAAAAAAACCAAAAATATGCTAAGAATCATTAAATTCAAAATATGCTAAAAATAAATATAAATTTTTCTAACAATATCTAAAAAAAGAAATATAAAATATTCTAAACATGAT
This sequence comes from Heliamphora exappendiculata, assembly GCA_034768845.1. Lineage (NCBI taxonomy): Eukaryota > Viridiplantae > Streptophyta > Magnoliopsida > Ericales > Sarraceniaceae > Heliamphora > Heliamphora exappendiculata. The sequence goes on from JAOTRH010445514.1 coordinate 28,162, forward strand.
TTTAAAACATATCCTAAAATTATCATACTAAACATATATATATTACCAAATTATCTAAAAGTATAACTAAAATAAAAAAGCATGTGCAAATCCTAAAGTTTATCAAATAATGAAACTAATAACAAATATTTTATGTATTAATATGATAAGAGATTATTTGAAGATTTAATTTGAAAGAAAAAAAATAAAGCAAAAGAAAAATAAAGTCAAAATAAGAAGATTATAAAATGCTTATTTAAACTACTAAAAAGAAAACCTAACTATTTATATTTTATATTTTTAAACCAAATGAAAGAGAAGAAAGGAAAAGGAAAACAAAATAGGGTTAAATTACTATAAGAAGAGAAAATTATACTAATATTTAAAGGTGAAAACTAGCTTAAAATTCTTTTTGTGATTTTTGAGGTTAACAAAATAAAAAATATATAAAATAACAATAGAAGAAAAATAAAAAGAAAATAAATGAAACATTACAAGGAAAAGAAAGCTAAAAATAAAAAAAAAAAGAAAGAAAAAAAATGCTAGTAAAGGAAATTAAACTAATATTAAAAAAATAAAAAAAATAAAAAAAAACAAGAAAAAAAACATTAAACAAATACTAGTAAAGGAATATTAAACTAAAGGAACATTAAACTAATATTTAAATAAAAGAAAAGAAAAAGAAAAATGGTATATTAAAGGAAAAAATTAAAAAAAATATGAAAAATAAAATATGAGTGTAATATTGACAATTACAACTATATGTATGTAAGTGTTTGAATTATAACAATAATGATATCATTCAGTCGTATTGCTAAATTATGTTGTACTATTCGATAATTTAATAAATTTAATGCGAGTAAACAAATAAACAAAACAAGCTAAGAATAACTACTTTACCAATTAAACACATTCATTATAAACCAAATGATTCCAAAAGATTTAAACAACTAAATAAGTAATGTATGAACGTAAGAAAAATAAAATAACCAAATTAACCTGGTTACTACAAAGAGGTAGAAAATAGAGTTAGAAGGACCGGAGATCCAAGCAAAGTACCTGGATCGCTAAGGATTCCTCGAGTCGGGGAATGGTGATGGGCAATTTGATTCTCGAGCGATGATCCAAGCTAAGGTTTCAGAACTTCGGTATCGGGGGTTTGGCTTTCGGCACTTCGGTAGGATTTCAGCGTCGGGGCTCGGGATTTCTCGGCCACTCGGTAGAGCTTCTCTATCTCAAATTATGTTATCAAAATGTACCAAGGGGTACGGTATTTATAGAATTCTTCAACCAATGTGATGCTGGCACGTTCTGGGACACGTAAGGGTTTTTCAAGGTGGCGGTCGTCGCGTTTGAAACATGGCGGTTGCCACATCAAAAGAAGCCTTCAAGAGGTTCTATTGGTAATCGCCACAAAGGAGTTAGCGGTCGCCACAAAAAGTGAAATCTTCCAAAAGATTCTATTAGCGGTCGCCACAATGAACATGACGGTCGCCAAAAAAAATGAAAACTTTTAAAAGATTCTATTGGCGGTCTCCACAATGGAGTTAATGGTTCAAAATGATTTCACTAGTTTGAAGATTTGGATCATTGGGTTCAAATGCTAAGCTTGAATCATTTCTAGAGGATCATACTGAATCACCTTTCCAATCGTTTCTATCATCGGATTCACCTAAGATTAGGTAGGGTCAAATTGGGGTGTCTACAGTTGCCCCTCTTTGATATAATTTGCATAGCAACGCGTGAGACAAGTTATATCAAATATTCAAAGACAACTTCCATTTGAAAAATCCATCAATCTTAGGCCACAAACATACAAGTATGCATATGATAGTGGTCGTACTCAAATTTTCATCGAGCTGCCTACGTATCTCTTTTAATAGGGATCAGACTAAAACGTAGTTCACGGGGCAAAATACAAGATAAGAAACATGATGTAGATGCAAACATGGTGCAAACATAATGTAAACATTGATATGAATAAACAAATCCTGATGATCGAGTCAAGATCTAAAGGGAGCAGAAATAAACAGACAAGTCAAAAGATCGAGTTAAAATCTAAGAATTCGGTTGAGAATAAAATAATCAACAGGATCGAGTCAAAATCCTATAAATTATCTTAACCGAGAAAGAAACAACGAACTAATAAGCCGAGTCAAGACTTAAAAATTCAGGACGAATCACGAGATAAAAATAATTAAAAGCCGGATCAAACCTTAAAACTATTTTTATCAGGAAGGATAACCACAAATTAATAGGTCGAGTCAAGACCTAAAAACTCATGACGAAACATGAGATAAAAATAATTAAAAGCTAAGTCACGACTTAAAAGTAAATTTATCAAGAAAATCACGAACTAATAGGTCGAGTCAAGACCTAAAAATTCGAGGCGAAGCACGGGATAAAAATAATTAAAAACCAAGTCACGACTTAAAATTATATTTATCAGCAGAAAAATCACGAATTAATAGGTCGAGTCAAGATCTAAAAACTCGATATGAAACACGGGATAAAAATAATTAAAAATCAAGTCACAACTTTAAATTAAGTTTATCGAGAGAAAGCACCACAGAAAAAAACACACAAAACAATCATAATTTCGAAAATCATTTTCAAAAAACACGCAAGATATACCAAACTAAAAAGCCATCATACCAAACTATTTTTGAAAAACACATGAACATTTATAAAGACAATAAAAGCAAACACATAATAATAAACACTCTCAATAATAAATATGTAATAAAACACATGAAGCAGACAAATAATAAACCCCCAAACAGGTCCTCAAAACCCCAAAACACCATGAAAGTCAACAGACCTGGCAGATGCCCGGTACGAAGCACGAGAACATGACGCAATTGTTGACATTTTGGCAGCTGTCGAGACAAAACCCATCTGACATGGCGGTCTCTGGATAAAAACCCCTCCAAGTTGGCGGTCGCCGTGTGCCTTTCATTAACCTGGTGGCCACCAGATCCGAATATGGCAACCGCTATATCCAAGTGTGTACAAGGCCCCCAGGTCGCGCGGGGCAGAGTTATTCGCTCATTTCTCACTCTCTCTCTAGCTCACTTTGCTCCCAAGCTCTCCCAAACTCTCTCTTGCTCTCCCCTTGCTTCTCCTTGCTTCTTAGCTTTCACACGATGTTCAATCTACTATTTGTGATCCCTTTCCTGTTCATGGCGGGTCCAAGCTAGGGAGATGGTTTGGGGGCGCGGCAAGTCCCCTTTGCTACTGGGAGTTCCTCTATGGGTGCCATGGACACCCTTGCTCTTGAGGCAGAGCGTGCTTCCCGTCATGCTGCTGATGAGGAGGTACGGGCAGCTGCCAAGGCACAGGCAACTGCAGATGCTGCCGTAGAGGCTAAGATGGCCGCCTTCCTTGACCCACGTGCCGGAGAAGGTAATCTTGCACCCTTTGATCCACACACCTATGCCTCAGTTCCACACCACTTGGTTCTGGGCGGGATGAGGCATGACGATCCACCAGTCAATGTCGTCGCTGTTGACGTTCTTTTTCGGGAGCCCGACCAGCACATCTCTTGTCAGCGTCCATCAGTAGGTTCTTTGTCCTTACTTGTTTCAATACCAAAGCATATTGTATGATATATATCAAACGTAGATGCATGCCTAAGATCCCCCTGTGATGTGTGATGATGTGATATGACATGATGATATGATGATGACAATATGATATGATGTGATGACAACAAACTTGAATACCAGACTAAAATACATAGCCTAGGTACCTGTGCAATGAGTATTAAAACGGTAAGGACACTAAGGTTTTGGTTTAAATGCAAACAAATAAAGGATGATTATTATAGCGAAAATCACAAAAAGTAATGACATAATTTTTTTTAAAGAAAAACATAAAAAATTAAGAGATTGATTTTTCATTTTATTTTATTTTTTGGGGCTAAACATAAAAATCTAAGAAATTGTTTTTTTTCATTCATTTATTTTATTTTATTTTATAAGGGCTAAACATAAAAATCTAAGGGATTGATTTTTTCATTATTATTATTTTTTTTTGGGCATGAAAATCGAATGGGAAATTTTTTTTATTTGGTTTTCAAAATCCAATGAATTAGGGGAATTCATTTTCAAAAATCCAAGTAATTTGGAAATTTTTTTCAGAAATTCTAAAAAAATAGGAAAATGTATTCAAAAATCCTAAAATCTTAAAAATATAGGGGTAATTTTGCAAAAACTTCTAAAGATTAGGGGCAACTTTTTTATTTTTTTTATTTTTGGAAAAACCACAAAAGGGCATTATTATAAAATTAAAGGGGAATTTTTTATTTTTGTTTTTGGAAAGAAAAACATAAAATGATTATGAAAGAGATTTGCCAGGCGTCTTAGGGCTTAGAATTCGTAGTCTTTTATTAGAACGTGCAAAAATTAAAGAATCATCACTCACACACGAACCTAGGGTTAACAAGATTTTCCTGGTACAACAGGGCTTATAGTGCATAGTCTTATAGGGCTTGAGAGATTTGCCTGACTCACCATGGCTAAGGGTACCTAGTCTTATAGGGCTTAGGGTTCATAGTCTTCTACTAGGACATGCAAGATTTGCCTCGCACACCAAAATTTATGGTGCCTAGTTTTATAGGGCTTGAAAGACTTGCCTGGCGTGCCAAGGCTCAGGATGCGTAGTCTTCTAGGGCTTAGGGTTCAAAGTCTTCTACTAGTACGTGCAAGGTTTGTCTGGCGCACCAGGACTTAGGGTGCCTAGTCTTCTAGGGCTTGAAAGATTTACCTGGCTCACCAGGGCTTAGGGTGCCTGGTCTTCTAGGGCTTGAGAGAACCGAAGGGTCATCATTCACACACGAACCTAGGATTTTTGTTGCTTTCAGTTGTTTTCTACATATCACTTATTTTTAACTGCTCTTATGTCATCTACTTATCTTCTTCTTTTCAAGTTGGTCACTATATTAGGAGTTTTGGTGGTTCTTCCTCTGGAGCGGTGTTGAAGTAGTATGATGCTCTCCCTGTTCCCAGTCGAGCTATTATTGATGCCTCCAGCTTTGCTCGGTTCATACCCCTTCTGCGTAGGACGAGCAATGACCATGTCTTGCTCACGGCCCTTGCTGAGTGGTGGTGGGATACCACCACATCTTTTATTTCACCACTTTCGAGGCCACCCTGATGTCTCTCGACTTCGCTCTTATCACCGGCATCAGAGTCGACGGTGCTCCTATTCCTTTCGATCCCACCATTGCTCACTCTACTGACTCCCTGATGCACTTGCTCGGAGCTGTTCTTGTGCAGATGGACCGGGACCAAGTCAGATAAACTTGGTTCTTTGACCATTTTTTCCATTTCTAGTGCACCGAATCCCTCCACTAAGAGTTAGTCGGTTGTGAATTTCTGCTTTATATGTTCGGTACCTCCATATTTTCGAACAAGGAGAACACCGTTCCTCTTCATTATCTGGGTGCCCTTGCTCGCCTCAACTAGGTTGCCACATTCGACTGGGGAGGAGCTACTCTCACCACACTCTATGGCTTTATGAGGACCTTGACCCGGTTCCCCCATGAGCTAAGCATTGGGGGATATTGGAGAGTCTGGGAGGTATGCTTTAGTTTCTATACATTTTTCATTCATTCCTGTTATCCATTATCTATTATCCATTATCTTCTTGCTGACATCTTTTCTTTACAGCTTTGGACCTACGAGTTCCTCCGGCTTCATGTCCTAGCGAACTCCTCTGCTGACCCTTCAGTCATTCCCCGTGAGGCTCGATGGTCCCGAGGCCTAAAGAGAAAGAAGGCTGGGGGGAAGAGCATTGACAGATACTGGGCATCTTTAGACCGGTTGACCCCCAACCAGGTATCACTTTTTACCATTTTACTATACTGTACATTTATCTCCGTATCATACTGTTCACTACACTGTACACCGTACTGCACTATACTGTCGACTGATCATTTCTGTCCTCTGCTCTGCATACAAATCTCTGTACCGTGCACACTGCACTGTATTTACTACTCACTATTTATCATTCAGTGTATTAATTATTGTTCAGTGCTGCATTGCACTTTGAATTTCTGTAGGTCAATTAGGGTGTTTGGCATGGAGTGGAGGATCGGGCTGGCGCAGATCTGATGTGCAGCCGAGACATTTCTTCTAGGTGAATCCTATTAGAGGGTCCATTTTGTCGAGAGTACTACCTCGGAAAGAGGTAGTCAACCAGTCACTTGGCCTTGACAACTTTTGAATCCCAGTGGTCCCTCCAGCCCGCATGCGACGACCCAATCTCCTGAGTTGTGTGGACAAGCTCCTGGAGATGGTGGGGACTTACGCCTCGGAGCTACTGGTGGCCAAGGGAGATTACATAGCTTGGGCCTGGGCACATTTTCTGGGACCACTTAGACCTGGCCCAGCGGGAGGTAGGAGGAGACGAGCACCGGAGGCTGCTGATGCTGGTGCTGGAGCTGATGCTGTTGAAGGTGTTGGGGTTGGGGCGGTTGATGTACCCTGGATTGCATCAGGCTTTATTGTAGGGTACCCTTTCGACATCTCTATCCCAGTTTCTCCTACTCTGAAGTTGCAACCGGTGTATGCTTAGGGTTTCTTCTTTTCACTATTTTCTTTTTTGTCTTTCCTCTATTTAGACTGCTTAGTTCTTTATTTCTTTTGACAGGCAGATCAGGCCAGGCTGGACCATCTTTATTTGGTGGTGAGTGGCATGCGGACCCTAAATCGCCAGCAGGATGCTGCTCTGCATGCAGCTGGGGTCCCTTTTGTCCATCTTCTAGTGAGTGTCTTTCTCTTTGATCTCATTGTAATATTTTGTACTGTTCTCTTACTTTTTGTCTCTTTTAACAGCCACCAGTAGCCGCTACAGTACCACCCTAGGCTACTACTCAGCCTCCTGCTCCTGCCCCAGTCCCATCTTCAACACGAGGTCGTGGGTCCCGTGCCACTTCTTCTAGAGCCCGCTCTCGAGGATCTGTCTCTTCTGCCCGGAGCTGCTCCAGAGTTGTATCCTCTTCTTCATATAGTGGAGATGACAGTGATGATTTTGAGAGATTTTTTGACGATGTCAGCTCAGAGGAGGCCGGTCCTTCTTCCCGCTGGGTCCGCTCGAGGCGAGAGTGAGAGAGATTGAGAGAAACTCCCCCTCCCTTTCAGATACATTTTCATACATTCAGTTTTTCGGCCTACGTGCCCCACTTTGATACATTTTTATATACTTATCTGATTTATAGGCCTACATGCCCCAGCTTCACAAGTTATTGGGCCTGAGTGCCCAGTTTACATTCTAATACATTCTATTATTTTCTAATGCATTTTTGGGCCTTCGTTCCATTTACCGCTTTATGTATATCTTGTTTGCATGGTCTATCTTTATTTACTACTCAAATTGTCCTGAATGCATGATATAACTTCACACAGATTTTTAAATGCTGTAAACACACATACCCGCCACTTTCTAACATAGCGATCGCCACAATCCAAGGCGGCGACCACCACATAACCCAAGGGACACATGGCGGTCTCTTAGTCAACAGAGTGATGTCACTGTACTATGTACTTTCATGTTGGCGGTCGGCCACGCTAATGTGGCGGTCGCTACTATGATTGTACTGTTATCTGAATACAGCCTTGGAGGCCCCATTTTCTATTACTCTCACTCAGATGGCTTCTTTTCATGGTTCACTTTTTGCATGGATTAAAGAATTCTCCCACATCGAATGCCTAAACTTTGCCTCGTTCGATATCAACGCCTTATTTTCCCTGATGGCCATAAAGAATGATGGACCATTATTGAAGGCCACTGCTCAGTTATGGGACCTACAGACCCATGTCTTTCGATTTGGCTTCGAAGATCTATGCCCCACTGTGGAGGAGTTTGCTGCTATTTTGGACCTGACTACGCAGAGTTCTATTGTTGTTTTGACTTTCTTACTTTCGACTCGGCAGCAGGTGATGCAATGGTTTTTCTAAGATGGAAGCTTTTCTTCTGAAATTGGATTACTATATTGACATTCCATGGATCATTGAGAGATTCCATCCTACGAACGACTTTAACGACCTCGACTTTTAGCTGCGACACCATTATGCCCATTGTTTCTGCTTTCTTGCCCGGTATCTTCTCGTCCACTCTGATGGGTGAGCCATCTGCGCGCTGGTTGACATTGCGGGTCAAATGTGGCTAGAAAAAGACTTCGCACCGCTAGTTCTGGCTGAAACATTGATTGGCCTGGATGCTGTTCACCATGGAAAGACTGCCACCTTTACTGGCAACCCCCTCCTACTTTAGGTACACTCAACATCTTTCATAAGCACTGCTTTTGATAGCTGCCTCCCACTTGCCTTTAACGTGAGTCTTCAACGGTCAATTCATCCACCCCTAATCCTCATAACTTCCATCAAATAGGTAGCAGCGAATCATGAAGTGTGCCTTTCCTGTCAGAGTTTATTTATCAATGCCTCTACGGTACCCCGTCCCACTTGCCTCTTCCACGAATCATTAACATTCAGTTCCCCCACCCTCTAGACTTTTGTTGGGGACCACCCACTGCACCCTCACGGGGATCCGTTTCATCCCAACTCAACCATGATAGGTGCTTTCATGCCCAAATCATACCCAAAATTCTTGTACGCTCATATTCTGTCATATACTTTGACGTCCTCTGGGGTTGCCCTCATAGCTCCATGGCTGGTCCCCTTCTACCCCTTCATCTAATTCAGGCTCGAGTTCTAAGGGGTCATCATCATGCCCTTAGACTCCTGAGGTCATCCTTTCAACCTCCTGACTGGCCCCTTCTACCTCTTAATCTAGTTCAGGTTCGGGCTCTAAGGGCTCACCATCATACCCTCCGTCCATCTCGTAATCCTCGTTGGCTATTTGAGACCTCCTTTCAATGTATTTTATTTATTTGCACGACTTTTCTCTGACTGCTTTCTGTTGCCATTTTACAGATCTAGTTGATGGAGAAGGTGAACCTCATGCAAAAACCTCATACGTATAGGTACAGTACTACAGCTCTCCTTTACCGCCCTTACTACCAGATATGCAGTACCGAGGCATCTTGGAAATAGTACCTCTCTTCCTTGACATGCCCAGAAATCACTTGGCAGTTCTCTTAGTGGCGGATCCCTACGATGACCCTGACTACCATGGATCCACTGGTGTTTTGCTGATTGGCCTGCGCCAATCCACTTTTTACTATCCCTATCGGATCATGCGGCAGTTCGATCGCAGTCAGATTATCTTTCATAGTATCCGAGGTCGTTTATTTTCATCTCTACTACGAGCCCCATTTCTAACATTATATCAGGACGCTTGGCCGTCTCGCTCACTGACGAGAACAAGTCATGGCTGATACAAGATAGGGAAAAAAGAGATAAAGAAGAGGAAAAACAAGGAACAAAGAGAAGAAAGATTTGAGGCACCCTGCTTTGTTTTAAAGATTTCACTACTTTTTTTTTTATTTGTAAAGTTTGGGACTTGCGCGCCCTCCCTTTTATTTCAAAACTTTATAACTTGAAGCTAAAGAAATGAAAATCTCAAGTTATGTTTAAAAAAATCCAAAATTAGCCAAAGTTTTTTGGTTCAATTAAATGACTTTATTATCAAAATCTAAAAATAAATTTTCATTGGTCTTACTCATATTCAAAGATGGATAAAAACCAAGAATGTGACCACGGTGCAGAGTTGCCAGAAAAGTTATGCAGACAGACAAAGATGGAGGCTATGATTTGAAGTGGGAGACTATGTATTTTTGAAAGTGTCACCGAAGAAAGGCCTGGCAAGATTTGGAAGGGGCAGAAAATTATCACCACGATACATAGGACCTTTCGAGATACTTGACCGAATCAAGAAGGTAGCGTATCGGCGCCCTACCACCACTACTTTCATCTCTATATGATGTGTTTCACGTATCGATATTACGAAAGTATGAGCCCGACTCATCACATATATTAGATTGGTCAGAGTTAAGACTAGAAGAGAACGTTTCCTATGAAGAACAACAGGTGAAAGTTTTGGACACTCGACAAAGACTCTGTCTTTGTGAAGGTGTTATGGCGACATCACGGCATGGAAGAAGCAACGTGGGAAAGAGAGTCGAATATTCGATCTAGATATCTAGAGTTATTTGAATCATGACGAGAATCAAAGTTCGAGGGCAAAATTCCCAAAAACGGGAAAGGTTGTGATGACGTAGTACGTGCTTTTTTTTTCTTTGTTTCTAGTTAAATGTTGTGGCGTGACAAAATTTTGAGTATGCGTTTTAATAAAATAGTCGTTAATGATTAAGTTAATGAGATGTGGAATGATTTTTAACATACAAAGATAGTGAGTAATATGGACATGTTAATGGAAAAAGTTAAAATTAGGTAATAAGAATGAAGTTAGAAATTGGAGTTGAGTTTAAAGAAATTCGTAAAAATTCAGGTTTAGGGATCACCGCTAGAGTGATGAGGGTCCGCTCGAGTGGACTGTTGGGATGAGTTTAGAAACTTCTCGAACTTTGGAAAAAAGTTGGACGATATATTTAAACCCACTTATTCCCAGACCATGTGAGGCCCACCAGATATTGCCATTCTTATTCTCTCCTTGAGAGAGAATACCACTACACACCCTAAAACCCTAACCTCACCCACCAAATAGGTGAATTTGAAGCTAAATTGGAAGTATGCAAGAGTGGAGCTCAAGCTTTGGAGGAAGAGAGTAAGGATCTAAGCTTCAAGGAGTTATGAACTTTCATCACCGAAACCCATGGAAGAAAGATTTGGAGTAATCTCAAGGTTTTGAGTGATTTAAGGTAGGATTTAAACTCTCTCTTGATTTACTATGATCTGTGTTGATATTTTTGAATTTGAGTAAAACCCTAATGATATCTATATGAGATTTAAAGATTAAAGATTGATTTGAGTGAGTATTGCTGGGTTTAGTGGGTAATTTGAGAAATATGAGTTCTTTTGTGGAAAACCAATATCTTGAGGAAATTACTTCTTGAACTTACATTTTAATGAAAAACATATCTATATTTTGAATGGCGTATTTGTTGGGTGCATTTCATTTACTCTAAATGAAGTGATTATGATTGAAATAACTTTATGGTGATGAAAACTCATGAATTTTTGTGTGGACAAGTTGATTGTAGTAAATTAATTATGAGAAATTTGATAGTGAAAATCAATGATTCCTTCGAAATAAGAATAGAGGCACATGAAATTGTAGTGATATGTTGAATATATCATGATATGAAAGGAATGTGATTTGAAAATAAGAATTGAAGAATTGTTTGATGTGATTTTGAGTTATGAGAATGTGTAAATGAAAATGAGAATAATGACTTGGGTAATGAATGATGAACCGGGAACGATTAATGAGAATTAAATTGGGCTTGAACAGCTCAACGGTGAAAGATAGAAAGCTTACGCAAACTAGAGACCACATGCCCATGGGTTAGCCCTGGAAACCTAGATGTGTTGGTTGTCACGGTGAGTTATAGAGCAGCCCATTCATCAAAGGTTTCGAGTAGCCTATCGGGGGAATGGGGCGAGGTTTCTATAAGATGCATCCGACATCGGTTCATTGGTTGAGAAAATTATTTAAAGAAAATTGTATGACGAAGTGTGAATTGTGATGGAAACCAATGAGATTGCGATGAAATGTCATATTCTTTGGAAAAGTGAACATTGCATGTGCGTGTGTGAAAGTTTATGAACTTACAAAACCAACATTAGTATTTCGGTTGCACCCATCACACATCGCAAATCATGCATAGCATTTGAGTTAGTTTTTATCCTACGAGCTCCCGCTCATGTGTGTTGTATCAAACAATTTTAGATCCCGAAGACCAAGAAAGATAGTAAGGATGAAGTTGTACGTTTTGAAGACAATATGGAAGGAGTCTATATTTTGTTATGTTTTGTAAGATTGCAGAAACTTAAGAAATGTAAAGACAAGAAAGAATCGTAATTATATGTTTATTTTGTCTCTAATTCACGTGTGACCATGTATATGAACTTAAAAGACCCAAGGCTTTTTGTGAGACCTTGTGGGATGATGGAATGTTTATATATATAACGATCAAAGTGGGACATGGATAATTGGTTTGAAACTTGGGATATAGAGAAAAATGTGGATATTTAAAGGTAGCTTTGGTCTCTTTTATTGTTGTTTACGTGGGTTATGCAATGCCGATAAAAAGGAGAAAGAGATCTCAAAATAGGATATTCTTTAGTATTTTGGTGAGCAGGGGAGCGCTCGAGCGGTGGCCTGCTCGCTCGAGCGGTCACTTGGCAGAGAGTTGGGAAACCTCTCGGGTGCCTAATCGTTCGAGCGGGGTCCCATTTGCTCGAGCGAACTGAGCTGTTTGTCGCTAAAAGTTCTATTTCTTAAAATTAATAATAATAACCTATGTTTTAGTCATTTGATTAATACTTATTTAAACTTATTTTCTAACCCAAAAAATACTTATCTTAAGAAGTTGTTCCCTTCCATTCTAATCAAGGGTTTTCATGTTTTCTTAAACAAAGTGTTTCATGTAAAGAAATGGCTTAAGATCTTAAGTTTTCAAAATGTAACCCAACAGAATGAGCTATTTTGGGTTGGGAAACAAGTCTCCGGGGCTAGGGGTGACAAAGAGGCCATAAGGGTTTCGAAGAACATAAAGAACGTAGCTCACACTACAATCATGTTTTTGCATTCGAAAATACAACAGAAGACTTATTTGGTAGTTTTGACTTCCAATCAAAAACTGCGGCAGATTGTTGACTAAAGTTTTTGGTAGCAAACGGAATCAATCCAACCAGTCTTTGACAGGTATAATCCTTAACTAACTTTGAGAGTTCTACCTAGTTTTAGTTTTGAATGTTCGATCAAAAAGTTTTAATCTACAGCCTGTTTTGGCACTTGCTCGTCTAGATTATTTTTTGATTAAAATCATAAACATAATCTTAAGATCTTGATTTTTATCCCCAATAATACTTTGGGTGCATCCCCAGTGTGGTTAATATTTTGGGTTGAATCCCTAGTAGACACCTTTAGCACATCTCCTTGAATTCCTAGGCTGTATCTTAGACTTTGGGTTGACATCAAGCTGGGTATCACTGGCTTTTTAAGTGGACGGCATAGGCTGGCCTAACGTACGCCTTTGTGATTGCATAAGGCAGTTATGGTATAAACCAGAATATGTTATATCCTTTCACAACGAGGGTTAATTGTGGTGGTTTTGGAGGTCAATTGCCAATAAAGTCTACTAATTGAATTTCCAAGCGTGGAGTCCGTTTGGTTGTTCTTGTGGTCAGTGTGTTGGTTTGGTCACATGCATAACATAAATCATTATTATACTTGTTGAATTCCTAATTTATGTCTTTAAATAGAAATCCGGCTATGTAATTAAGTAAAATCTTGTTCCGGAATGATGGTTAAAATTGATTGTGGTTTGAGTTAGCTTAGTAGGGTTTCTAGAGTGTTCTTCTAGGCTTCAGCTCATGGCGTTGATGCCACAGGTGAAAATGAAGACTTAGCTGAACCAAACAAGTTCTCAGTAGATCAAAATTTTGGGACAGCTTAAGAAGATCAAGTTTAAATTTCATTTGGATAAGCTGTAGTATTTGATTCCTTGTCCCTTTTGTATGAACTTTGAAACTTTGTTGGACGATTGTCGGATGAATGTAATTGTAACTTTTGTGGGGGATTGTTGAGAAAAATCTAATGATTATGGATGTACTTATTTATATTTAATTTATAAAATGACTTGTTAGCATAATTCTTATTATTATATTTATGTATTAACATTCATGTGATTTGGAGTGTTACATGCCAAAATCGTCCTTTCAGATTTTTGGCCTAGCGGTATATTTTTATTTTTATTTTTATTTTTTTGAATTTAACTTTGGCCTCAATTGCCCTTTCGGGTTTTTAATCTAACGAGCCCTTCTAGGGGGGTCTAATTTCTATCTGGATCACTCTTTTGATTTTTCAACCCCGCATGTGATGCCCCGTTCTCCGGGCACATCGAGACATACATAAAAATAAATATAGGAATATACTAGTCATACATTCGTATTTACATACGTTAGTTATTACATCATAAAAAAGGCTCTGAACCGTTCAAAAGTACATAACTACTACAGTTTCACCAAGAAATTTTAAAAATTACACTAAGCACGGGAGAACTGAATATAAGAACAAAAGCAGAAATGTCAACTCTTCAGAATGCATTAGAGGGATCCATGTGCTCTTGGAACTCAGCCTATTCTTCCAACTCTTCTTCTCACTATGGGATGACTTCATCCAAGAACTCCTCACTTATGGCACGAATGCCATGAACCAAGGTCTATAACCAAAATACTCTAACCTTATAACTAATCTCACGGCACAAATCACTACAACGCATACCATATAACACCCAGTACAGTTTATAGTTAAGGAAATAGATAATTTTATGATAGGATAGCAGATAAGTCAATAAGCATGCGTATATGAGATGTCGTGTATGTAATACAGATGCCCAGCCCAACATGCACCCAGATTATAACATGGATTCCACACCGAGAATTACTATAGTAGACTTTTACGGGTATTTGATCACCAAAGCCATCATCGCTCCTTGTTGCGAATAGTAAATGTTTCATCGGGCTTCATGCCACATTTGTTTTACTCGATGGCAACGACGTCGGGGTCCGTGCCATACTCCAGTTCAACAAAATTCAATAATCATTCATCCTTTAAATCAAAAAATTCAACAATCAATCAATCAGTCATATCAGATATGTCATATTAGACATATATCAAGCGATTTGTTCCACCTTAGGACTCGTGATGCCTTTGCCAGTGTCAACCCAAAAGTCTAAGCTATCGAAATCAGAATGCTAGTGACGAACCCATGATGCCCAACAATATTCATGATAAACCATTTCAAACATCGGGGACACGCTCAAGGTGTATAAATCAATTTTGTAACACCGAGGACACGCCCATGGTGCATAAGGGAAGTTCAACCAAAAATATTTTTGAAAATAGCAATTAGGGACACTCTAGACTTAGAATCAAGAATGACAATCTTAATACAGTCCATCGCAACAATGGTTTGCACAGATGTATTCCAATATGTCAGGATGCAAGTGACAATGTCAATGATGTATGGTATGGATCTCAAATACGACCATCTATAGTATGGCATCAACTAGCATGGCAAGATTCATAGTACAATGCGCAAAGCATAAGGTACAAGTATATGAAGTATAAGCAACAATTCTCAAGATATTATTCAAGCATGATAGCATGAGTTATAAACATCATACATTCACTTAAAACACTAATCAACTAATTCAAATCAATCGTCATATAAAACTTGGGTCTCATAGTAAAGGGTACTCAATTCACACTTGGCAACTTTTAAAGTCAAAATTGAGTATTAAATTAAAAGGGCCGACATAGTTTTCGGGCATCTAAACTTGGAATCAAGTTATGATTTTTTAACATTATTTAGATAAAAATATTTTTTACAACTCTCATATTTAACACTAAGGCCAAAACCTAAGCCAAAAGCGTGAACAAAACATCCTAAGAAAAAACGATTTAGCACTTTTCTCAAGATTTTACCAAAAATATGCTTCTGTTGGTCTTGGTTTTGGGTATCGTATCAAGTACAAATGAGCCCATTTATGATATATTTTAACATATCCTCCACACGTTTCATGTTTAGAACAAGTTAGACTTTTGGGCCATTTTAGAAAATAGGTTCTGTCGACTGCCAAAACTCAGCAGAGCCGATTTTGGACAGAGGGTTTGAAACGATTTTGGGGTATCATTCCAAGGCTTTAAGGTCTAATTTTTGGACAAAAAGTAGTTCAATAAGTTATCTATAATGTTCAGGTAGACCACATTTGGAATATATCACTAAAAATAGGAGTTTTGGGCTACACAATAATATGTGACAGAAGTGTCATTTGAGGGCTGAAACTCAACAGAGACTTTCATAGAAGTTTTGACCTATCAACACTCAATATTTTGTGCTCCTTTTTGTGGAAAGATGATATACATGTTATCTACAACTTTCATGTTTTGACCAAAATTCAGATCTCATTGAAAATTAGGATTTTCAGGTCAGTAGTGTTGACTAGTCAAAAAATGACACACTTTGGTAAAATTACAATATCTCGAGTTCTACTTATGAAAATGAGTTAAAACAAACTTTGGATGAAAGATAACACAAAAATGTAAATATAGAGATAAAGAACATGCTTAGATCAAATTTTTACATTGAGGTATAGCGTTCCAAAGTTTAGGGCATAAACATCTATGTTCTCAAAAATCAAGTCTCTTAGGGTTCAAGTCTTCTACTTATGTTATGTCAAGTTTTTGTCCTATTTTTTTACATTCATGTGTTTTAGATATTAATATCTAGGCTCCAGCACACTTACAGGTCATCAACCTCAAAGATAACAACACACAATAATATCTCATATCATCCATAAATATAATAACCCCAAATTTCCAACTACGACGCCTTTTCGATTTATTTTTGGTTCTCGATTCTTAGAGTGTTTAAAGAGATGTGTTGAGGGATATTTTGAGGGATATTAGACATAATATTTAGAGATTTTTGTTAGTTATTTGAAAGATCAAAAGATGGTGAAAAACTAGTAAGACTTGGCTTTTGGAACTATGGTCTCCAAAGACTCCTTCCTTAGATCCCTTCTTCTTCTTCTTCCTTCCCTCAAACTTCTATGGACACTCAAGAACACACACAATCTGGCCTTTCTCCCTCTCTCTCCACCAAAATATCAAGGGTATAGAAGGTGTTTGGGCTTAGTTTATATAGAAAGAGTTAGGGAACAAATTAATTAATTTTTTTGCACTTTTTCTTTTCTTCACATGGGCTCATTTAATTTAGTTCAAGATTTGAGAGAACAAAATTAGATATAGGGAAGATAAATATACCTAGGGGTCAGATGGAGGGACAAAAAAATCTGATCCCCCATCAATCAAAGAATTTTTCTTGATTTCCATGCCCTTATTGTGCAAGAAAATGTATTAAAGTTAATTTGATGTATCTTTTTGGTGCGTTTTCCTACTGAGGCCTATTATTTTGGTATGTTTATGATAAATATAGTATTCTCATGTATTATCATAGTTTTCATAGCAATTGATTAAATAGATGTAGTCTTTTAAGTCAAATTAAGCTATTTTGGCAATACGTGACTTTTTGACTTATTTTGCTGTGTATAAACTTTAATAATAATTTGTTTGCATTTATTAACCTATAACACCATATTATTATGTATATTACTTGCTCAACAAATATTGAATCATCATAATGCTTAATTTAATACCTTTGTCATCATTTTAAGCTAAAAAGAAAGCAAAAAATTACTTTTTGGCACTCTTCCCAAGGTGGTCGGCCACTAAGGGATATTTTTGTTATTTTTGATGTTACTTTATCATTTTCTACTTAGTTGTACTTAAATCATTTATTTAGGGTGTCCATGTATCAAAATATAGATTTTTAAGACTTTTTGCTGTACTAGGGACAAAATGGTTATTTTATCATACTTATGAGGGTTTTTAATATCTGATTCATAATTTCATGATATTTACTTTATTTGAAATGTTGGGAGACTCTCCGGGTGCTAAGGTTTGCTTGCCTAAGTTTTAGACCTTTTCGGCATTTCTGGGCCGAACTTAGGGTTTTCGATTTGAATTAGGGTTTTAAACCTTCTCCATACTCTATGGCCTCATGGACGATCCATCACCAATACTTAGATTTTGGGCTAGGTCTTTACGCGGGTCGTTATTAATCGGGTTATTACAACAAGGGTCTGGACTGGGTCGTTACACCGCAAGCCTTTATTTTCTTTTTCTAGCTCCTCAACATAAAACTTATGATATCTAATCTTCTTCCTCCAATTGTTTTGAACACTTGGTCTTCAAGGCACTTGGCCTTCAAGGCACTGGGCTTTTTCTGTAGTAATACGATCCTTCACTTTTCAAAAAGAGAACATTAACTAAAGATATTTGATTAGAAAGAATCACATGCCAACATCTTTGTATCTCATGAAAACAAGAAATAGATTTTGAGATTTTTCCAAAATATATGGCTTGAAGACTTGGAAATTTCTAGGCATAATCGCAATACTCAAGATTGTTGTTTAGCTTTCTCCATAGTGGGCTTTGTTTAACACTACAAAGTGGGTTCTCCTTTCGAGGAATTGACCAGACCTTGACTATTAGGATTGCCTACGTATCCTTTCTAAAGGAATTAGGCCTTACGTACTTCGAGTTTTACAAGCTATTGCTGAGTTTTTTTTTTATTCTAGGGGAAGGATGGGTCAATGAATTCAAGGTGCAAACATTTCATTATGAACAAAAGAAATTCAGTTAGAACCAATCTTGTTTTACTGTACGATAAAATTAACTTACACTGAAAGATTAAAATGTGGAGACAAACTCCTATATAAACTACCTCAATTTTAGAATTCGGCTTTGAATAAAAAAGAAAATACTATAACAAATCGACCTATTCTAAAGGGAGAAAAATTTCCACTTCGGTCTTCCTAGATGAATCCATTGCTAATGAGCTTCTTATCAAGGAGGGTCACCTTATTATCTTTCATTTCAAAGTCTCTCTAGTTCAATCCATCATAAAAATGTGACCTTGGCACCGACTGATCCAAAAAGTCAATCGATTTGCAAAGTCTTTGATTGAGTAGCAACGTTCAAAAGCTAGTCAATCGATTTGCAAAGTCTTCGATTGAGTAGCAATGTTCAAAAGCTAAGTTAAGCACATTTGAGAAGTACATATTCTCAAGGACAATTAGCTATATCATGCTGAAGCCCACTACTCCAGTCTCGATAAGGCTATGAGGGGTTTTGGGAGATATGATGGAATAATACATATGGTAGGGTCATTTCAATAAAGCTATTATTAGGTGGCAGAATGACATAGTATGGTAATGTGTTAATGGTTATATTGGATTTTTGAACAATTATTGATGCAATCATTTTGGAATCAATTAGGTTTTAGATTTCATGGGGGAGTCAAATGTAGTTATCTGTGAGATAACCATGGTTTTAGCGGAAAGCACAATATTGAGGTGGGTTATAATTTGGTTGCAAAGGATTCAGCGGAGGGGTCTAGTTAAATATATGCTAGATGGCCTACCTTTATGGAAGTAATAACCCTCCTATATAAGCAAACTCTCTCTTCAATCTTAAATGGGGATTTTACAAAATTAAGCTATTTATAACATTGATACTTTGTTGTTAGTAGCCTGAGGATTGAACCTCCACGATTTCATATTACTCACCCACTTTTCTAATATTCGAATTTCATAGCATCCTCAACTTGATTTTCAGCATCAAGCAGCTACCCAAAAGTTAAAATCAGAATCGCTATGAGGTGCTTAACATAGAGTGGCAGTAGTTCTTGACAACCATTCTAACTTGATCCTTTTCAGTAGGCATACTTCCATCATTACAGCCTTGGCCCATCATATCTTTTAAAATTTAGCAAAGGTTTAGTCTTGGCAATTATTTTTCAACTCTCATATGGTGACGTCTATTTCGAGGTTATAAAAGCATTGAGAAAATAAGGTATTACCAATGTCTTCCCATATTCAAGTCTTAAAAGGGTTCAAAGTTAATAACCGTCATAGCAGCTCCAATGAGGGTCCTTTGAAACAGTTGGGATAGTATCCTCATGTTGTCTTGGGGTCTCTAGTCCCATCAAATTTGTCAAGATCAAGCATTTTGAACTTGTCAAGCAACCCAGCCTATAGGAATAAGCACAAGCCATCGACATCAACATATAACCTTCAATATCATTTGTCCTTCGAAGCACAATTTCAATCATATCTAACTTGGTTTTCATAATTTGGTCTTGAACTATAAGATTTAGGTTGTTGACTCAAGGTATGTTAAGGTTGATAGGTTATGGATTATTAACTTTTAAACTGGTTGGTTGACGATTTGGCTAGGAGGTGCAGGTATATTAGCAACTTAGTTGAGATTAGCTACTTAGTTAGGGTAGACAGGAGTTAGCAGCTTTAGCAACTTAGTTGAGATTAGCTACTTAGTTAGGGTAGACAGGAGTTAGCAGCTTAGTTGGGATTTGTAGGGTTCAAGTTAAGTATGTCAAGCAGTTAGACCAATGGAACTTTATAAGGGAATTATTTGTAAATTCGTGCTTCATGTGGGAGTTTTGGGGGAATACTAGAATATTTTCGTCTTGAAGGATTAACAAAACCACAGACGTCTGGAGATGAGTCATTGCCTTTTGCTTGTTCATCATCATTTTCATTATATCTTTCACTGTGAGTATATTCTCGGCTATCGTGTCAGAACTTTCGTCTTCAAAATTTCCTTCTAGCCTTCTTGTAACTGGATCATGCAAACAAAGGGACTTGGTTTAATGTATCTTATAACTTTTCCTAATCTAAGAGAACATAAGCCCAACTCAGAACAAGGCTCATATCATTTGCAATATCGCAACACATCATTACACTCCAATGTCATACACAAGCACACAAGCATGCCTAACTAGGATTTGTTTCCTAAAGTAGAGGCTCTAATTGGATCACTATATAAACTTAAAGTCTAGCTGTTAGATAGGTCATCTCCTTGACTAGGGTTTTAGTGTAATGCTATCCATTCCACAATAAACAAAACTACGTACTTATTTTGATATGGGTTTGCTTACACTCTTTTGATGTACCATTAGGTACGTGGCCTGTGAAGTGGCTACCTTTCAAGAGGTTACTCCTCAAGCATAACTAAAGATGCTTCAAGATCACTGAGCCGAGACTACTGATAGGTTATTGAAAGAAACTATGAATAGGCTTAAAAAGTTAACTAAAGGTGCTTTGGATAGGTACTCCAATTCGGGATGCCTACATGGATTGATGTGCAAGCTAATTGTTTATGTTTAAAACTCTTTTATTATGGATAATCCAATCATAACCAAACAACCTTCGTTAATTCCAAAGCATGATTGTAAAGCTATGAAATGAAAATCCAAAAAACTGGAGTCACCACTTTGTTTTAAAGTCCCAAAACCTATGCAATGACTTTATAACTTAGTCCTTTTATCACTAAAGAATAGGTTCAGCGGTTAAGGTACTGAGTAGGAAAGTGTTAGGTACCCACTCAGCCTGAATACATAGTAAGCCTCTACTCATCACCATTTGTTCATTTACTTAAGCCTATATATTCAACTAATGCATTAATGACAGGCAAAAATGATTACGTAGGCCCAAGTTTACAAAAATTAACATTTTAAGTGGAAAACATAAGAGAGATAATTGCCATACATTCATCTCAAGCATGAAAGAAGATAAAAACACACTAATCTACGAAATGGATCCTAGAGATTATAACCACACATATCCAACACTATTAAAGATTATCCACTACAACTTCAAGTTTCGACTGTCATTTGTATCGCTACAAGCAAATTACAATTAAACCAAGTTCCTTCCTATGTCCAACCAGAATAGCGTTTGAGTGCCAATTCCAATGTTGTTGAAAAGGTATAGGCTAGTATGCAAACTGGTCTAGAAAGAATGGAAATTAAAGTTTTCCTAGAAAAATGGGCTTTTAGGGTTTAGAACTTAAAGATGCATATCCACTAGGCTTGTATTAAAAAATGATAGAATTTATAAAATAATTATTTAAAAACCTAAAACAACCTTAAAATACCCAAAATAAATAAAAATAATTAAAAGAAAAGAAATAAAAATCAACCATTACTCGTAAACCACCAATTAGCCGTCAAGTATGCCTTGAGACCACGAACTCGAACTCGAACCTAAATAGCTTCTTCCTTGGAACTTCTCAACCCGTGAGCACCCAAAAGAATTGAAAAAAAAAAGAATAATAGAAATCTTAAGCACGACCTATGTGAACTCGAATAATGACTACAAGTTTCACTCTCAAGAATTGCTTAAGTTTTTCAAGGATATGAATGCACTATCTAGCTTAAAGGCTTGGAATTAGACGAATTCTAAATGCTTTGAAATAGTTAGAGAAAGCACCTATTCATAGGTTTTAGAAAATAGGGCTTAAGAGTTGCTAAATCGATGTGGGGCCAGCCAAAAATATGATTCAATTAGAAAAACAATACAAAAAGATATCGACATGCAAACATGGCGCGGATGGCTAGTCTAGCTATATAAACAATGCCCATATGGCCAATTCGGCTATCTAGGCTTTCCAAGATAGTTTTTTTGTTACTTTTAGGAATTTTTGGGTGTTGCAGTTGCAAAATAAGTGCATTTAAGTTTCGAGATAAGGACTTTTAAGTGCCAACAACACACTTGAAGTTTTAAACAACTCAAAATAGGATCAAAATGTGTGAAAAAGATAGTCAAAAAAAGGTCAATGAAGAAGGTTTGAAAAGAAGAAGAGTGTTAAGGAAAAATGAATTTTCAAGCAACTTCCAAGTTGATTCGTTCTCGTTGGACTCGAACGCTGACCGACGGTATGTGCGTTGTGACTGGTCAAATGAACCTTCTACTAAGGTAGATAGAAGGAATAAATATAAGAAATAATCATTGAAAATGCCTTGCAATGCGAATTTTGAATCTAGATTAGAACTATAAGACCCGGTTTCATTTTAATTAATTTAATTAAATGTTTATGTGATCATCTACATATGTGGTGTTGTGATTTGACAAGTGTACATCTCAAATAAATATATGGCCAGTGGACATGATAACTTCTTAACAATAATTTATTTAACCTACTGGTGTGCGTGGAGACCCGAAAAATTTAATTCAAGATTAATTTTAAATTTTGGCAATTTTTGAGAAAATGAAATTTAAAATTAATGCAATTAAAATATTAATTTGTGTGGTGTAAATGCATATATGTGGATTAAATACCTCGTGGAGGCATGGAGTGTTTTTTCTTTTAGGACATGCTTGTGAGTGGCAAGGGGGATTGCCAAAGCTTATAAAAGAAGCTTTTCCCCATCTCTCTCTCTCTCTCTCTCTCTCTCTCTCTCTCTCTCTCTCTCTCTCTCTGAGATCCGGTCCCTTTTATTTTTATATCTCATTTATGTAAGGTGTTGGTTATCGTTTTAATAGTGATAGAAAAGCATGTTTCTATATGTTTTAGGCATGTGTTGGCTTAGAGTGCTTGTTGGTTTTAATACTAGTTCTATCGGACGTCACAGCAGAAAGTTGGAAAACTTTTTTGGGCAGGACCGCTCGATCGATCTTTAGACCGCTCAAGCGGTCTATCTGCTGAGGCTAAGTCACGCCCTAAACTATGGGTCCTGTGAAACATCCACAAGCAACCAAACATAACACTCTACCCGAGAATACACTCTCAATATAAAACATATATGCATCGTATATAATCGCCAATCGGCTTACATAACATAAGGCTCCAACGCCAAAAAGCTTACATTACACGGTTCCAACACTGTAAAAGAACATGTAAACATACATGGTCCAAAGAAATAAAAAGAAAGACTACAAATCTTTTGCCTAAATCGGCAACCCCGAATCAACCTGTGTGATCGGTACCTGAAAAATATTTTAAATCCTACGCCGTGAGCCAAAGCTCAACAGAAACTAAACAAGTATGCAATATAAACAAAACATGCTCGAAAAACGATGTGCAATTTTTGACTCACACGACTCATAAAAATTGGTTTTTAAAAACGATTTCGAATCCGAACTCAACAAATTCTAGTGGAAAACCTTTTTAAAATAGTTTTGGATATCAACTCCACAGGAGCCACAAGAAAAATAGGTTTTATATCTTAACTCTTACGAGTTTCAGATAAAAATATTTCGAAAACAATTTTATACGAGAACTCCAAAGAACCTCAAAGAAAACAATTTTGAAAAGGTTTTGTATCGCGACTCATCATAGTCTAGAAAATAATTTGATATATATAGTACAATGCTTCACTAGCAAAAATAGACTTCTACAAGCCACGGCTCTCACGAGCCCCAGATGCAACACAGATACTTATAAACCGGATCTCACAAGCCTCAACTACAGATATAACTCATGCCACAAAGCATCATATGCCATATTAACATATATCTTCACGGGGTAAAACCGTGGGACCACATACGCCCCCATCATATATATTCACGAACTTTCACCGTATGACCATTATACGCCCCAACTATTGCATTGTTGACCAGAGCCAACAGATATCTTCATGGACTTTCACCGTGGAACCATTATACGCCCCTCATATGCATTGTAAAACGAGGATTTTAATATTCCAAAACATCTTCACGGGCTTTTACCGAGGGACCACAGCCCCAACTAATGCCTCAATGACCAAAGCTAATTAATATCTTCACAGTTTTTCACTGTAAGACTAATAAGCCCCCTCATTTTTAAACGAAATAAAACCGTATCAACATATGCATATATATAAAACCACATACGACCACATATCCAATCACAATATGCGGGAATAAAACTAACCACCGTTCTGTAAGCACGAAACACGTATAACCACAACGTTCCACAAAACGACGCCACACAACCCGTCACGACATCACATGCCACACACCCTTGATCTGCTCACCCGAACAACCCATCCATTCACCGGGACAACTAGCGATACAGAAAACCAAAATCTAAATCGGAGGCCAACACCACTCGAGCGCTAAACCACCGCTCAAGCGAACCCCTACCGACATACATCTCTACCACACCACTGCTCGAGCGGTCATCACTGGGTGAAAAACTAGAAAAAGAAAAGAAACCAAACCCTGGCATGAAGTGCCCAACACCCTCTTCGTGACTTCAATTGACAGGACCCCAAAATCCAATCCACTAAAAAATCACTAGAGAAGAGTAGTCGATCGTACCCCATAACCCAATCGACTAAAAGGTCACCACGCAACCAAAAGAAACCCCCAAGGCCCAGCCACAACACACACACGCGCCTACACACGTCCAACACAAACCCACAACGCCCACACGCACCCAACACGAGCTCACGACGCCCACACGCGCCCAACACAAACCCACAACCAACCAAAACAACAAAACGCCCCAAGAAACAAGAAACTTGATAAAAGGGGCGAACAAGCATAAAAAAACCATTTCCCAAATATTCGGCCAAAAACAGGTGAAAAATAGTTAAGAAATTTTCACATACTCTCACTATTTTGGTCATAACTTTTTCTACAAAATGAATTTTCTTGTAAGAGGGGTGTCATTGGAAAAAAGAATTATGGGGCTTCAATTTGAGCACAAAAATGACCCCATAACGAGTCCGGATGAGGGATATCTGATCAAAACAAAATGGCCCTACGTAACTAGTTTGCTCGAGCGGACATCGGGCGCTCGAGTGAGTAAGCACCCGAGAAAAATGCTGATTTTTCTGTTTTTGAGTTCCAAGCCCCCAAAACTCTCACACCCTCACTATGATGCTTCAAAACACACAAAAACCTACCAATTCGCATATTTTCGACACCCATGGATATACACGAACTCAAACCACCAAGAACCACCGAAAGAAACATTCAAAACCCGATTCCATTCAACCGAAACAATAGGAAACCCCCTTTTTAAACCAAAACCTAATTTTTTTAAAACATAAATCGAATTTTTATGTATTTCTAACCGATAAAAATACGCACGATTACACGTAGCACCCTTATAAAACATGAGAGTCTAGGATCCTACCTCCTTGAGTTAAGAACTCGATGACTCGATCCACGTGTGAAAATGAATTTTGTCGAAATAAAATTCCATCCGGATGAACGCGTAGCCCACCGTGCCAATAGCAAGGATCGGTTGTTGGATCGTTGAAAATCGAGCCCTGGGCCCCCGAGAAGTTAGAGTGAAGGCAGAGCATTTGGGTTGATTCAAAAGCTAGAGAGAGGAAAGAAAGGATATTTTTAGAAAAAATATCTAAAGGAAGATATTTATAGGCTCACCGAAAGATATCTTTTTTTTATAAATATGTGCCACAATGGTCAACAACCCTGGGAACCAACCCCGCATGCATATCTAAACTCGAACATGCATAAAAACGGACATAAACATGTTATAACAAAACGATAAACAACGCATCTAAAAACACCGAAAAAGAAAACAGGTCAGCGTTTCACAGGCTATGTATAAGACAACTCACCATCTTGGTTTTTGAACCAAAGCTTCTCTTACAAGCTTCTTTCTCTCCCTCTTGAGAACGCAGACCATATCCTCTACCATCTCTCTAGATTTTAGCTTAGTTCAGGCTCGATTTTTGGCGTAGGGAATGCGAATTGTTGATATCCTTGCCGTGAGCTTCATGTTCATCCGAACGAAATCTCATTTCAACGACTTTGATTTTTGTCAGTATCTAAAGTTTCGAGTTTTCACTCTTCGAAGTAGGATTCTAAACTATCTTTCTTTAAAAGGGTGCTACATGTGATTATATGCATTTTCTACCTCTTTAAAATGCTATAAATGTTGGACTTCGTGTTTAAACTGTGTTTCGTTGGATAGAAAACATGTTTTGTGTTTTTATGATTTACTACAAAGTTAGTGGACGTGTGTGTGTGTTTGTGTCCATGATTTTTGAAATGATGAGTTTTAAAAATCGAAAACATTTATGTAAAAGTTGTGAAAACCTAGTTTTGGAGGTTTGAGGCTAACCCTTGGGGTTGAGCCGTAGTTTTTAAATAGTTCGGTTGGAATGGTGGAAACATTTTTAAAATATTGGTTGGTCTTCATGGTTAAATGGATGATGCGGCGGAACGCCGTTGAACGCTTTGTATTTGACAGTGTGTATTTATAAATATTTTCGTAGTGAGCTACGTGTTTCTAATGATTCCATGGATATGCCGTAACAATGTGTGTGCGTGTGTGTGTGTACTTGGGCCGACATTGCTCCTCAGTGAATGTTCAAAAACTGTGCAAGTAGGTGCTTTGCTCCTTCGGATTAATCCTCGTAAATGAAATAGTTGCCCCTGTAGGAGGCATTTGCTGTTGTAGCTCTGTATAGAACTTTTCATTACCTTGCGGGTCATTGGATGCCCCAGGCTTAGGCTAATGGGGGAGAGCCTATAGTTGTTACCTCAGTCTCCGGTGCGACAGAGTCGGTATATAGGAATCATTGTCAGTTATGGGAACTGAGTTAAAAATAACATTTTGTTTATGTTTTCTTAAACTGTTGGACGTTATTTGAATTATATGAAAATTTGTGGTTTAAGGATGAAAACCCGTTTTGAGCATTGCAAAGTCAAGTTGTTTCTATACTACGTGATTGCATATCTTTCTTTTACTTTATTATTGTCTATTCCTATTGAACTTCGGCTCACGTTGTCGGATTTGAAAACTTTTTAGGTGAACTTAATCATATGAGTTGATCTCGATGAGCCTCGGTAGAGGCGAACGCAAAACTCTTTTGTTATTTATAGTAGTTTTGTTGTTCGGTAGTTTCCTACCACTTATTGTTAGATCATGTAAAAGTGTTTATGATTCTGGCTTGAGAGCATGTTTTGTAAGCTGGGAGGCCTTCAAATTCAGTGCATGTATATTGTATGACTTAGGAGAGGAACCGTGGGTTGGTGGTTATTTTCCGTAGTTATGTATTACGGTTTTCTTTTCGTTGGTTTCAACGTTTGGTTGTCGTTTCAGTTGGTTTTATACTGTATATCAACTCTTGTGCCATGAGGGAGGATTTTGAACCCTGTTTTAGCATTTTTTGGTTCACATGCGTGTGCCTTGAAACCTTTTAAAATATGGGAAAAATTTAAGAGTTGAGCTTTCAAGGGTGGTGTTTAGAAAAAAGGGTCTAGAGCCCGACCAGTCGACGGACTGCTCGAGCGGTCATGGAAAACATTTTTTTTTGTATTTTGAGAAAAAATCAGTGGGCTTGCAGAGACCACTTGAGTGGTCTTGTTACCGATCGAGCGGTTTGGGTAATTTTTTGAAAATTTTCATTGTTTGTTTTAAAGCTTGGCTCTCGGGGACTGTGACCTTATTGTTTTGGGCTGTTCTTTTACATAAAATAAACATTCGGTAGTGCATTTTCAAATGTTTTAAGCTTTCTTTCATCTATGTTATTGGACCTGTGTTGGATCGAGTGATTTTTTTGGATCTTTGTATCTCAAATATGGTTTTCTTGGGTGGTTCATGTGACTCGGGTTTTGGGGCGTGGCTCCTCTCTCTCTCTCTCTCTCTCTCTCTCTCTCTCTCTCTCTCAACCTCCATTGGAAGACTTAAAGCTCCTTCCCTTCTCTGCCATTTTGGAAGGCTTTGCACTTGGAGTTGAGCTCAACTACAAGAATGAAAGTTCTTCCGAGGGCTACACATCTAATCAAGTGAAATTTCAATTTGGTGAGTTTGGGCTTTCTCGGTGTGTTCGAACTTCTAGTTTTTAACTTTTCGAGGTAGAATTCTAAACTATTTATGGATCAATATTGTGAATATGTAATATGGGTTTTCGTTTTTATTAAGATGCCATGAGTGTTGATTGGATATTGAAAACTCCAGTTTTAATGATTTTATGAAAAGTGTTGTTGGATGAAGATGGAGATTGATGATATTATTACTATGATTTAAATTTAAATGGAGTCTTGGAATTGGTTTGAATCGTTGAGATGTGATGAATATAAATCCTTGAGATAGAGGTTATACACACATGATTGGGTTTGCTGTTGATTAATTGGTTTAGTTAATGTACTAGGGTAATGTGATGTGGATAATGTGAGTTTGAATAACTTTTTGGTGAAAAACCATAAACTTGCATAAGATTGGTTGCCCTACCTTTCGGTTAATCCCGTAAAAGAGTGTAGGGGTGCCCTACCCTTCAGTGTGACCATAAAAGAGTGCAGAGGAGCCCTACCCTTCGGTTGATTAGTAAAAGTGTGCAATTATGTGAAAAATTATAAAACTTATATAATGGGCTGCCTATCGATGCCTTAAGGTGGCCCGATAGTGAGGGCAATATATAGGAGTTTATAATTATCAATTGTTACCTCGTGTGGTAAGTCGGTACCTAACTAAGCCCATGGTTAAAATAATAAATGTTGGTGTTTTATGTAAATTCAACGTTTGGTGAATTCAAACACTGTGAGAATTGTATTTGGTATGGATTGGTGATTGGGAATTGATGAAAAATCGATTTAGAAAAAAATGATGCATATTTTTGTGTTCGTAAAAATTACATATTGCATGTCATGCATTCATCCACTTTTTGTTTGAGATTTCCATTGCGCTTCGGCTCATGTTGTTGAAAATAAATCTTTTTCACGTGACAGAGGTGATTCATTGGTATAAGAAGTGATAGAAGAATTATTTTGTCAAATCTTGGGTCATACATGATCTTTTAGGTTGTTTTTGTAGTTGAGTTTTGGATTATGTATTGGTTTTGGGATATGTTTCGTAACCAAACCTTCACGTGTTGTAAGACCAAAAGGTCAAATTCAATGTTATTGAATGTATATTGGTGGTATGCATACTCTTGGAGAAGTTTTTGGATTAAACCTTAATGAACTCTTTTGTTTAGTACGAATGTTTGGGTTGAATTCTCTTATTTAAAAGGTTTTGATCCTTGTTGTTTACCAAATCTAATTTTTTTCCAAATCCCTTCTTGACGTTTTTGCTTGAAATAGGTTTGGTTGAGTGTTCGAGCATCAAGTTTTCAAAGAAAAATCCATCAGGTACCAGACTGATCGAGCGATCTTTAGACCGATCAAGCAATCTTGGCATAGTCTCGATTCCTCTGTTGCAGGTTGAAAAAAATGCGAGCAGTAATAAATCGATCGAGAAGTTCGTCTAGTGGACCCTTTTTTACATTTTCAAACTTTTACTCCTGTTTTGAATATGTCAAAACCATTTTGGGTCATTCTTATGTTCATATCAAAGACCCAGAAGTCTGCTTTTCAAATATTATATCCTTTGATTGAAATTCTTTTTGATTAAAAAGGGTGTCTTGCTTTTAAAAAATTGAGGGTGGTTTGGTTTTCTCAAACTTTTACTTGCTTTTCCCTTCATGGTTCTTCTTCTTTTAGGTTTGGGACGTGACAAATGGTATCAAAGGTCTAATTTTGAATACCTTTGAGTCATAGGAAGTGGCTATGCCACCGTGTGAAGTTGGTATTTGTATTCAACATGCATATGTTAATATGTATAAATGATGAGAATGTGATAGAGTTTGATATTTTTGTGGTATGTGTTGTACAAGAGCATGGCGCTTGAACATTGAGATTAGCTTGTCTTACGTTTGGGCAATTGGCCAACTAATTTGCAGGTCGAGTTATTTCTGATGAGAAATCTAAATGATTGTACGAGAGCATGAACGTTGAACCTTGGGAATGGCGTGTCTTGCCTTTGGAAGTCTGGTCAACTAATTTAGAGGTCAAGTTAGAAATGTATTTGGCCGACATTATTTTCGATGAGAAATCTAAATGAGTTATTCAAGGTGCTCGTCATTACGGGAGATCTGTTGATGTGATTTCTAAATGTTAAATGACAACTTTATTAAAGAAGAATTTCATTGGAAGTATGATGTTATGATTTACCCTTGCGTTGATTAGTTTTCTAATCTTTTTATAGAGTTATGCCTCAGAGGTGAGGACGAAGTCGGTGTCGAGGTAGGGGTCACAATTTCATACCTGTCTTGGAAGGTGGGGATGTGAATGGTCCTCAGGAACAAGTAGGGGTGACAATCTGATGATAGAAATGATTAATGCCAAGCGGTGGCTAGCCGCGACAGCAAGAGGAAAAGCTCGTGTACCTGAACCCAGGGCTACTTCTGCAATGAGGGAATTCCAACGGTTGGACCCTCCAATGTTTACCGAAGACCCAAACCCTAAGGTTTCCACGGAGTGGCTAGAGATTATTACCCGGATCCTTGATACGTGGTAGATTGTAGAAGACGATTTATGAGTGGCCTTTACCGCTTTTTAGCTTTGAGGGGATGCCCATAAATGGTGCATGTTTACATGAGCTACAATTAAGGGCACTTAGGCAGCTTTTACAAGAGTTTGCCTTGAGAAGTGTTTTCCTTAGTCTTCATGAGACGTTTACAAATAAGAGTTTCTTTCCCTTACTCAATGAGAGATGGCAGTGGTTCAATGCGAAGCTAAGTTTACAATCCTTTCCCGGAATCCATAAGAGGAATTGGCTACTGATGAATTATACCCCAAGAGGTTCGAACGGGTTTTCAGACCCGCTATTAGAGATAAGGTAGTAGCGTTGAGGATACGTGTCTTCATGAAGTTAGTGAAGTCGGCCATCACCGTCGATAATACATTATAAGAAACGCACAAGGCTGGAGAAGTTAAGGCTCAGTAAGGAGGGACAAGTGAACAGTCTGAGGGGTGCCATTTAAAGAGGCAGAGACAGTTTGATCCGAGTTTTTTTCCTTTTGGATCAGTTTAGCAGCCATGTTTGGCTCCTGCACCTTCAGTAGTATATTTGAGAGAGTAAAGCATAATGAATTTATCTGTTTCTTGTGCCAATAGCCTTGTTACCGTGCTACAAATTCCTCGTAGATGGGACAGTCACAAAGTCAGCCACCATCTCAGCCTCAGGGGAAAGAGCCCCTTACTTGCTTCTATTATGGTCAGACGAGGCATGTACATCGATATTTCCCTTATGAAGGGAATACTTAGCGTGATAGGGTCACAGATAATTCAGCCCACATAGGGACATTAGGGTTTTAGACAGTCGCAACAGTTACTAGCTGCCTAGACATCAAGAGCTATAAAGGGGGCTACATCGATTCAATTTGTGCGATGGTCGGGAACACATGGTTACAGTGGTCAGAACAGGGGGACGCAAGGGCAAGTTTATGCACTTTTAGGGTCGAGTACTTCAAAAGCACCAGTGATAGCAAATACTACTGCTAGCACATCCATCATCTGAAGTACCTTCCTAATATACAATTCATGGGCCAGTGTTCTTAGCGACACAAGAACATCTCATTCATTCATCTCATCTAGAGAAGTTAAGACTCAGCAAGACGGATGTGTGAACAGTCTGAGTGGCGCCACTCAAAGAGGCAGAGATAGTTTAGTCCTAGTTCTTTTCCATTGGGATCGATTTAGCAGCCGCATTTGGCTCCCACACCTTCAGCAATATCTTTGGGACGGTCGAAGCATAGAGAGATAATCTATTTCTTGTGTCGATAGCCTAGTTATCGTGCTACTGATTGCTCGTAGAGGGGACAGTCATCAAGTTAGCCACCATCTCAGCCTTAGTGGTGAGCGCCCCTTACTTGCTTCTAATGTGGTTAGACGGGGCATGTGTTAGAGATAAAACTATCAAGATCATTATTTTTGCAAACGATTTTTGGTATAAAATTAACTAGACGGACAAACGCTAAAACGGGCTCTAAATAAAACTTTTGACGTCGAATGATCAAAATTAAAATCCGTGCAACCAATTAATATAGAAGAATACATTTTACCAATCAAATCTTCAACTACGTTTTTTATTCTGAGTTAAAATTTTCGTCAGACCTTCTACTGTATTCTCTTATGCGATTCTCGAATATAATATTGGCTATAATCTATCGAGAACTCGTACCAGCAGAACCTGGTCAATTTTAGTCTTGAAGACAAGTTATGAATATAATATAGCCTACCCGCATATTTATAAGACTATAGCATGGACCTGTAGAGTAATTATGAGTCAGGCTTCTAGTAGAACACAGATAGGTATCAACAATTTCTGCAATTAAGGAAACCTTATAGTGATATCTGCAATTATGAAAAACTAGTAGCGGTTTTTGCAATTTCTATACAATACTAAATTATAATTCACACCACTAAAGAACTATAATTGCACTCGGACTCACAATCTCAAGACCATCTTGCATTGAGCTCTTGCTATTAAATACTTAACATTTCTCTTCACGTTAAGATTCTCAATATCCACCAATTAAATTTAATTACTGATAATTTAATTTAATCGGTATCTTGAAATTTTTTAAGTCCTTTCGCTTAACTTATGTAACTGCCAGATAATCAAATCCACCTGCGTAATTTAGTCGAGTCAAAATTTATAAGCTTCCTTAAGGGGATATCGTCAATTCCGATCATTCGAAATTAAAACCCATATAAGATTGCACCCTCTAACGAGTCAAAACAACGAATACTAAATATACGCAAATTAATAATTATTTTAAAATTAAGAGCATAAACACTATTCATAATAATATTGGAGTGCGAATTAATTTATATAGTTAATATAAAATTAATTACCCCAATGTGTACCGTTCAATACACACAAAGTATACTAGCACAGAGAGTCGAAATAATAAACGACGCTATTATCTATTCTCCATAACCAAGACAAGTCTACTAAAATTCTGTGCTACAGTCATACCAATTGTATGTACATTTTCATCTAAACTGTGAACAAAAAACTTATATTCTGCAAGAATTTAAAATTTGATCTTCTGTGTGCAAGCCTGTGGTGCCGGAATTTTGGAATTTTTGAAAAATGGTCAAAATAAGGAAATTTAAAGATATTTAAAAAATATTTTAACACCTTGAAAACTAAATTTTAAAAATTTCTTTTTATTAAAAATAGAGTAGCCACTTAGTATTTAAGAAAAAACTAAGAAAAACAAAAATGACTACTGATCTTTAAAAGGTTTAACCAGAGAAAGAGGGTCTAACCGTAAAGTTGACATTTACTAATCATCATTGGTTCTTTAATAAGATTTCTCAAATGTATGCAAACAAAGAAAATAGAGACAATAAGGGAACATCCAAAATCAAATATGAAAAATACATAACATAGGTATATAGAACAGCAAATAAAACAAATATTAAAAGAAAAATCCTAAGTCCAACGGCATGAAATTTTTAACAAAATGATACATGTAGCACACCCGCATACAATATTATTGAAACAAACTAAAATTACTTAAACATTAATTGCTAATAAGATTACCTAAACTACTCTAAACATGCATTTAAAGAAAATAATCAAAATATGCACAAATATTCATTTAGAGAGACATTAACATGATGAGTATTTAACACTAAATGTAAAGATACATAAAAATTTTATATTAAAAGAAAATTTACTAACAAAGAAATTAAAAAATATATAAGGATTTCATGAAAAAGAGAATTTAAAAGTTTAAAAAAAAGAAATGAAGAAAAAAGACCATAAAGAAAATCATACTAAAATGAAAATGGTAGAAAATGTTATTAAACTAATAAAAAATATATATAACTATTTACATTATATATTTTTAAAAAGACAAAAGAAAATTAAAGAAAAGAAAAATAAAAGAGAAGAAAATTACTATAATGATAGAAAATTTACATTAACATTTAAATATAAAATTTAATTTAAAAGACTTTTTGTGTTTTTTGGATTTAATAAAATAAAAAAAATGTTAACATTAAAGAGAAAAAGAAAAGAAAAGAAAAAAAAGCTAATCAATGAATGAGAAAGAAAGAAAAGACAATGAAATTATATAAGAAAATTAAAGTTAATAAATAAAATGCTATATTGCAAAAGCTACTTATAAATAAAAGAAAATGAAGTGCTAGAAAAGAAAACTACACTAATATTGAAAGAAAAATAAATAAAAATAAAAAAAAATATTAAACTTAAAAAAATAACATGAAACGATAAATTAATATTACAAGAAAAGAAAAGAAAAAAAATGAAATCGAGTGTTAGTAAAAGAAAATTATACTAACTAAAAGAAATGAAAAGAAAACAAATGATAAAATATTAGATTAACGTAAAAAGAAAAGAAAAGAAAAAATAAATAAATAAAATATTAGAATTAAATGGGTGTAATATTAACAATTACAACTATTTTCATGTAAGTGCTTAGATTGTAACAGTAACGACATTGTTAGTCGTATTGGTAAATTATATTAGCACTATTTAATGATGATTTAATAAGTTTAAATGTAAATGAACAAATAAACAAAAAAAATAAACTAAATAAACTAAAACTTGAATTCAAATATAAATAAAGCAATTATAAGTAATACAAAAACATAATAAAGATGAAACAATTAAATTAACCCGCTCACTCCAAAAAGGTAAAAAAATAGAGGTAGAAGGACCGGGGATCCAAGCAAAGTACCTGGATTGCTAAGGAATCCTCAAATCGGGGAATGCGCTTTAATGGTCTAATCCTCGGATGATAACCCTAAGCTGGGGTTTCATTGCAGGCGTCGGAGGTTTGGATCTCGGTATTTCGACAGGGCTTCGGCGTCAGGGCTGGAAATTGCTCGGCGACTCGGCAGAGCTTTTCTCACTAAACTTCTCTATAAAATTCTCCCCGAAAACGTACTAGGGGTACGGTATTCATATAAATTTTCAACCAATGAGATGCTGCCACGTTTTGGGACATATCAGGCCATTTGGAGTTGACGGTCGCGACAATACAAGTTAGCGTTGCTGGAGGCAATACTGTCAAGACCATTGTTTTTGTAAAACGATTTTTGGTAAAAAGTTAACTTGATGGGCAAATGCCGAAACAAGCTCTAGATAAAAATTTTGACGTCGAACGATCAAAATAAAACCCGTGCAACCAAAGTTAATTTAGAACCATACTTCTTGTCGATCTAATCTTCAACTACGACTTGATTCCGAGTTGAAACACCTGTCAGATCTTCTACTGTATTCCCTTACGCGATCCTCGAACGTAGTGTGTGTTACGATCCTCCAAGAACTCGTACCGGCAGAACTCGGATATATTTAAGTCTTGAAAGACAAAAATAATACCATAATAATAATGATATATGAGATATGAACTATAAATCTCAAACTGGTTCAGTCTACTCGCGTATATATAGGATTACAGCATGGACCTTGAGAGTAATTATAAGTAAGACTTCCAGTGCAACACAAACACCAACCAGCAGTTTCTGCAATTAAAGAAAGACGCATAGCGTAATCTGCAATTATGAAAAACCAGCAGTGGTTTCTGTAATTTTCATAAAACACTGAATTACAGTTCACACCACTTAAGAACTATAATTGCACTCTGACCTATAATTCTAAGGCCTTCTTGCATTGAGCTCCGATTATTAAATGCTTACCATTTCTCCCCACATTAAGATTTTTGATACCCGCCAATTAAATTTAATTACTGATAATTTAATTTAATTGGCTT
The DNA here is from genome assembly GCA_034768845.1 of Heliamphora exappendiculata. Lineage (NCBI taxonomy): Eukaryota > Viridiplantae > Streptophyta > Magnoliopsida > Ericales > Sarraceniaceae > Heliamphora > Heliamphora exappendiculata. The sequence continues at coordinate 64,199 of JAOTRH010445514.1, forward strand.
CTTAATATACATTAAACTTTTTCGCTTAACTTATTTAACCGCCAAATAATTAAATCTACCTATAGCGTTTGGCCCGGTCAAAACTTATAAGTATCCTTAAGGGGTATCGTCAATCCCGATCTATCGGGACGTGGATTCCATCATTAATTAATATTTGCCATGTAAATAATACCGCTATTCAGCTCACCGAAAATATAGACCCATATAAGATTGCACCCTCTAATGAATCAAAACAATGAATATTAAATATATACAAATCAATAATTATTTCAGGATTAAGAGCATAAATACTATTCATAACAACCTTAAGGTGTGAATTAATTTAAATAGTCAATAATTAGTACTAAATTAATTACCCCAAATGTCCTGTTCAATACACACAAAGTGTACTGGTACAGAGAGTCGGAACAATTGATGACGCTATTATCTGTTTCCCGTAACCAAGACAGGCCTACTAAAACTCTATGCTACAGTTATACCGATGGTATGTCCATTTCTATCGAAACTATGAACATAAAACTTATACAGAATATCAGACATCTATGCATAACAAATATCAGACATCCATGCATAACAAATAAATGATATACATACATTGCTCATAAGGATTCTCGTAAAATAGAAAACTAATTTTATTAAAATAAAACTAAATACTAAAAACATGGATTTCAGTATACCAACTCTAACAATCTCCCACTTATACTCAAAATCATGCTGCTATACATCTGACTCCCATGCCCTCTAAAAAGTCTTAGCTGGTAAGCTCTTTGTAAAAGATCTGCAAGGTTGTCTCCTGGTGCAAGCACTAAGTTTGACTAAAAATTTGAGTCGTGTACCCCAAAGGTACTAGACTGTCTGCCTGGTAAATCAACATATAATCCTTTATCCTTTTCAGGTACTTGATTATGTTCTTTACCGCAGTCCAATACTCGTGCCTTAGATTAGACTGATATCTGCAAAGCATAGCATATATGAGGCTTCCTACTGCCGAAGCATAAGAAACTGCCTTCATCTTCTCCATCTCATCTGGTGTCTAAGGACACAGATCCTTGGATAGAGTGATTCCATGCCTGAAAGAGAGAAACCCTTTCTTGGAATTCGGCATGCTAAAACGAGCAAGGATATCATCGATATACTTTACTTGTGATAAGCTCAACATCTTTTGTTTTCGATCTCGCACAAGCCTGATCCCAAGGATGTGACTGGATTCTCCCATATCCTTTAACCGTAGATAATGCTCCTACATCATTTTCGATGAACGAGATATTGTCTACATAAAGTACTAGGAAGATCACCACGCTTCTGTCACGCTTCTTATACACACATGACTCATCCGGCCTTTGATAAAAACTATAAGACTTCATAGCTTGATCAAACCGAGTGCTCTAAGACCTTAATGCCTGCTTAAGTCTATAAATGGATCTCTTAAGCTTGCACAACATGTGCTTCTGGTTGTATTATATCGATACACTCGTCAAGACTTCCATTAAATAAACCTGTCTTGACATCTACTTGTCAAATTTCGTAATCGAAATGTGTAGCAATGGATAAGAGTATCTGGATAGACTTAAGCATGGCTACCGGTGAAAGGTTTTCTCATAGTCGATCCATTCTTTCTGAGTAAACCCTTTAGTAACAAGCCTAGTTTTAAAGGTTTCAACCTTTCTATCTACTCCACTCTTCCTCTTGTGGATCTACTTGCATCCAATGGATTTTATCCCTTCGGGTGGTTCTACAAGTTTTCAAACCTAATTGAGATACATGGATTCCATCTCTGAATTCATAGCCCTTTGCCAAAGATCTGCATTTTTGTCTTATAGTGTTTCATTGTAGTTACATGGCTCGGTATCCAGTTCTGCCGAGATCCTGTCAAAAGAATCTCCCAAGAACATATATCGGTCAGGTCGATGAACAACCTTTCCACTTCGACGAGGCACTACCTGTGTCTGTGTACTAGCAGTAACAGGCTGTGCAGAATTTAAACCCTATGCATTAGCACCATGTTCTTGATTTGCACATGTCCCGATAATCCTCCCACTACGACGAGGCAATGGAATATCAGTGACTTATGGTTTCTCTTCCGTTCTACTGGTATTTCCTCTCAATTCTTCCAAAATAATTTTACGTCCTCGGTTCCAACTTACCCGCATTCTCTTTCAGCACATGTGCTGGATACCCCCAAATCCGAATGTGTTTCAGATAAGGCTTACGTCCGGTCCACAATTCTGTAGGAGTAGAAGGTACCGACTTAGCAGGTAACAAATTTAGAATGTAAGCTGATATTTCTAAAGCGAGTCCCCAAAATGAATCTGGTAAACCTGAATAACTCATCATTGACCTTACCATTTTCATAAGAGTC